>JAHZNB010007495.1:0-13524 GCA_027744295.1 Callyntrura guangdongensis | reverse complement strand
AATCTGCCATAAAACCGACCGTTATTTCCTTGTAAAACTGCGGATGGTGACATTCACTGCATACTACGTATGATTCCGAGCAAGTATATATTGATATTGGTTGCAACCGACGCAAAAACCTTTTTTGGCATACCCACTACTAGTAAAAGTTATCTTCGCTGCTGCAAATACCTCTTTGAAAGTGTCATTCAAAATGGACCAACAATAATGATGGGAACCCATCAACGACCACTGGGATTTGTACACTACCGTCCGTAGTTCAGTCAGTGAAACACGGCAGGGCCCATAAATGATATACATTAAATGCATCTTAATCTCAAATGGAAACATGAATCACAAACCATAAATGGACATTTTCGTTGAGTCATCAATCTCAAAAATGTTCTGACTTTGTTTTATTAACGCAGATGTGGTCCCCTTTCACTTACCATGTATTCTTTTCACCGTATGAATATTGTACTCTCATTTAATCTGTCTGTAACAAGGAGAGCGTTCACAGACGCATAGACAACTCAACCAAAATCTATACTTTGAGGTACGTAATAAAAATGTCCCCTTCGTAATTAAAATGTAGTGAAAGCCAAGATCCCAACGAGGTTAATATTGGGTTTTCTAATTCCAGTATTTCAGAGAGCTACAATATATGATATGTACATGCAAAAATGAAATCGATATATGGAAAAGTTAAATTTGAATCAAGTTATCCTTTAAAAAAATTCGCAGACTATGGTGTATGTCGGTGAGTAGGTGCCAGGTGCTCTAAATAATTAAAATTGAAAATGTCGCAACTACTGTACTGCCTTAAATTTTTAATTGCAGAAAATGCAGATTTAAGCTAAGGATAAAAAAAGTAAATTCATTGTATAGTTGACGGTACGAGCAAATATGATAATATGCAAAAAAAAAGATGTTTACTGCAACATATTTTCAGTTTATTGGCTTTTTAAACTTTTTATTAATTCATCTCTGTAGTTTTACTTGATGTTTGTAGCAACTTAACAATGTATTTTTACGACTTACATTGATATAAGTTATGTAGTTATGTAATTTGTATATTTTTTAAAGTTAAAGGTTGCATGGGAAATTACGGCGCACTCACGCACACATACACACAATTACACAACAGATAAGAGATACAGGGAGACAGATATATTGAGAAAGAAAGAGAGAACTCGTTAAATACATACATCATAAGTATAATATATATTCTCAATTTTTACAATAAAATTACAGTAACAACTTAGGTATCATTTTTTTCTTTCTTTTCTAAATACACTCTAATCATTTTGATACCTTGTTTCTCTTTAAAAGAAAACGACCTCGGCGTAAATTACAATTATTGTATTTTTTTAAAGTTAGAATCGCTACGCAAGGTAAAGGTATATTACGTATATAATAGGTTGATATTGAAGTACATTCTTTTTGTAATAGTTACAATATTTCATTTAAATAACAGGATATATTTACTTTTTCCATCAAAAATAGCCACTCCTTCTTTGTCAAGGGTGTAGAATATCAGCAGTTATCCCAAAGGGTTTTATAGCAGATACTTCTTATCATTTACATTTTTTTACTAAAATAGTCTAATTTTACACCAATATAAAATGTCTGTGTGTACTGATGTTACATTTGGTAGCAATTAATAAAAACGCAGACATGGACTAAAGAAGAGAAAAAAATGCATTAAACTTCTAAAAACGTGGAGTAATTAAAGTAGTAATACAGTTTGTATATAGGCTTTCACAACATTTGGTAATACTTTTTTACGTACGTTAAACAACAATTCCACTTATGTCCAACAACCACGCAGCTTGAGAGTAGTAGCAAGTAGCAATAGTAGCAGTAGTAGTAGTACACAATAATATAGTATATATAGTAGTAGTGGTAAAAGTACTAAAGTCAAAACTTAAAAAAAATATACACTCGCAGCACTTGCAACAATAAAAGACACACTAGCACTAGAAATAAGAAAATATGTACCTAACTGTAATAATAAAAGTAAGTCTTTCAAATAAAATAATAACAATGTTGTATTTACCTACGTAATTGAATGAAATGTTTAAAAATGTGATGTGAAAAAATTAGCATGTCACTGTTACACACACGCTGAGAAATTATGAAGTACTTACACTGTGACATACCCTTTTTGTAAAAAGAAAAAGAAAGAAAAAAATCGTGTTTTTGTGGAGATGTAGTGTTTCGAAAGTATCGGTGTACACGAGTAACATTTGGGTGGGATGTATTTCTATCAATTTCTGGTTGTATGTTTGATTGAGATACTCTCGGGAAACTGACCATGAGTAGAGAGAGAGAGAGAGAGCTGTGGGAACAGTTGCTTGCTGTTTTCCCGAAAATTACACGTCTGTTTGTGTGGAGGTGTGTAGGTATGCATTATTTAAAAGTGTGCTTTTAAATGGGGTTGATGGAAAGAAAGCACTCAAGAGGGGTGGCTTGTGTTTGGGTTTTTGTTATTTACACGGCAGGTCGGGAGTGGGATAGGGATGGAGGGGCATTGCCCGATTCATTTGCGGTGGTGGAGTGAGCCGCTTGGAGAGCAGCACCTGCTCCACCGCCAGCAGCAGCTGCGGCTGCCGCGGCGGCGTAGTAACCGCCGTTGAGGGCTTCTGGGAAACCGGGTCCTCCGGTAGTGGATGCTCCCGGGCCCATGAAGTACTCTTTGTTGACACAGTTTCTGAGGGAATCCGGTATTCTGCCAACAATGGCACGACGGATTTCCGAAGCTGCCATTTCCCTGTGAAGATTATTTTAAAAAAAATGGTTACAAAAAAATATCGACATGGAGGGATATTTAGGGAAGAAAGTAGCAAGTTTGATTTGGCACAAAAAAATACCTGTCAAGCATAACAGACATTCAAAAAAATACTTTGGTAAAAAAAAGACAAGTGTAAACTTTTTGCAAGTAAAATAGTGGTAACAAACTCCTGTAAAAACGGTACCTGTTCCGGCCCTGTGAACTTTTTCCCTTCCCTCACCATATTTGCCAACCAGAACGTTCGCCGGTACAGGTTGAGGATCAGACACATAGTCGTGTCTGCCACTTCCTCAACGCCGTAACCGGGCACATTGCACACAGCTATACCAATTTCTCCAGCAGCCTAAAAAAACAAAAAAAAATATGTAAAATAGCATGCACATAAAAATGTAATATCGTGCTATCCCTCCCACAAAACTTTTTTTTAAACTACGGCTACTACAAAAAAAGTTTTGCTTTTTTTAAACTACAAAAAAGTAGGCTATATAGATACATCACATCATGCTATAGATAACGAGAGTGAAAGCGAAAACTTTTTCCAGTATAAATAAACAAAAATGTTTTCCAACTTTCACCCAGTTCTAACCGTCATGTCAGGAAAAAAATTGGGTAAACTAGGGAAAAACTTTTTTGCTCTCTCATTTTTTTCCTTTCTTTCTCCGCCGACCTCTCATACATCCAAATTGGCGTTATCAAGCTCACGAAAGAGAAACTAGGAAAAACTAGGGGAAAACAAGTTCTTTCCTCTCATCTGCAGGAAAAAAACTTTTTCCCTTGCTTTTTTGTTTGAGAAAAAGTTTAGTAGAGTTTTGTTGTTGGAGGAGGAAAAAAAGTTTTGGGTAGAAAAAAAAGGAACCGAGTATCACCACGATCGCATCGCATCACCGTCAACCGTTCTTCTGACAGAGGGAAAAAAAGTTGAATGTGCCTGTTACATGTGGCATACCTCCACACTATTCATGAAAACGGATACCACCACCGCTACACAAACGAAACAGACTCCCTCCTCTTCTCGCTACTCACTCTACCACAAATACAACGCCGGAAAAGTTCTACACACTCCGTTCGTCGATGGGACGACGGGGAATGCACTTACTCCAACGTATACGTAACATATGTACATAATCTATTATAAACGGCAAATAAAAAAGTTTCTTTTTCGTTCGCTGGTGTGGGGGGCGTGTGGGGAAAACCAAAGGAATCAATAAGTAGAGGGAGAGAGAGGAAAAAAGTTTCCATGTTTCTCTGTCTGCCACCTCCCCATTAACCACAGAAAGAAGACTATTTCCGTACTACACACAAAGGGACAAAAAAATGTTTTTTTTGCTCAGAAATAAAATGCATAATAATACAGATAATATATACTTATGCAGAAGCAGGAACGCAAAAGGACTTGCATCATCATTAAAACAGAGACCCGAATACACTTTATCTTGCAATTATATACTTGCAATATTTTGCATAAAAACTTTGTTTTCGCACACGAGCCGACCCTGGATACCTAGTATTTCATAGTGTGTGCATCTGTTAGACACCACTTACTTCTACCTGCCAATTAAGTAATTTTCCCTGTCCACTTTGGCTGTTCCCCTGACACAACTGACAGTGACAACATTGGTTACCACCTCCCGATCTAGAACTTCTATCTGGCTGCTGCACCTTATCAACTATTTCATGTGTTTTATCCACAATTAAATTAAATTTTAATATATGCCTGTCCATGTACACTATTGTGTGCAGCTGCAGCGTTATATTTAAAAAAATATGCATAAAAGTATTGATGCCATGCAAGATTAATGTTGATGTCTAAGTGTCTACCCGGCAGACAAAGAGAGATACCCGTGTAACATTTCCAATTTACTGTGAACTAGGCCAATTTCTTTTCATCTGAGCTGCTTAATGGAACGAGAAGGTAATGAAAAAAAATTGCATCCACTTTTCTCTTTAGCCTGCATCATCAAGGAATTGCTTAACTCTTTTCCCAGACAGTGCACATTGTCTCAAGTTGCTGCATTCATAAGGATATATAGAGAATGACGAGAAGAGATTTAAACTACATTTTCTGGAGGGTGCTAGAGATGAAAATAACGTTAAAAAAGCTTGTTGTCAGGTACACATTCGTCGCAGGCTTGAGACTGAGACTTGTATGCAGTACTCGAACCAGAGAACAAAGACTTTCGTGTGGTGTAAGTTGATGGGTTTTTAAGTTTCCTTTTCGTGTGTGTACTTGCAGAGGTTGTTGGAACGTTAGTAGGAAACATTATGGACAGCAGCATGGTTTCAGCATTCCATGAGTTGGTCATGGAACAAAGGAATACCCACCAAATACACAAGAGTGGAAAAGGAAACGAAACTTTGGGTAAACAGCAGCAACAGCAAACATGCCACAAACACGGGGCATTGCACGACATTGTTTGTCTGACTGTGAGAGCCTAGCCATATAATAATATATACTCAAAGGGATGAAGAGATCAGAAAAAATGTAGAGTTGTACGTGTTTTTAAGCATTACTGTGTGTGTGGATAAAAATAAATAAAACATTTCAACAAAAGTGACAGTGGCGGTTAACGGGTGTTTAAAGTTCATTAACAGTATAAGCTTCCCTGCCGACTAAACTACGAGCAACTGTGGATTATATTATTATGTAACCAAGAACTACAAAGAAATAAGGCCAGTTTCTTGCAAGCACCTTAACGTCAATGTTATCCACTCCAGATCCAATCCGAACGATTATCCTGAGAGCTTTAAATTTGTCAAGATCTTCTTTTGTCAACGTGATAGTATGCCACATGAGAGCTCCAACTGCCTCGTTTAAAACTTTTTCGTGAATTTCGGTGGTACTCTGGGCATCGCAAAAAGCGACTGTAGCTACATCTTTCAGTATTGGCATTTCTATAGAACAATCCCTTCCATCCAAGAGGGCGACTAGGGGTCTGGCATGAATGGGTCCGTTGTTTAAAGGTCCCCTTCCCCCGCCTTCCCCACCCCGGGCTCGTTTCGACGGAATCATTGCAACAATTTCACACTTACGAAAAGAACAAATACAAGTCAGATATTATTGAATCCTCTTCCTCCCGTGGTGCCCCTACGATTTCCTGTTTACAACCCCACTAACAAGCACAACGACACACACCCTTACAAAGCCACCAATATTGAGCGTCCCTGTCCCAAAAACGACCAGCGATATTATCACCGTTACTTCACGTTCACCACGAAACACTTGTCCTCGTCAATGAACTTGTAACTCTATTAGGGTAACTGATAGTGTGGCACAATGGTATCGACGCTGAGAACGCTGAGGACTACAACGACGAGCAATGACTGCCAAGAAGCTGCTTCAAAACTTTGCCGGGAGCGCACGAATCCCGTCCTTCCACAACAAAGGCTGAACGACTACTGCTCGCTCCACCGTGCACGGCAAGCAGGCAAGCATGCCATCATCATCATTATTATCATTTTCCTCCTTTAACCTAACACGGTTCTTCAATCCTGCTCTGCCTTCCTTTACTACAACCACGCTTTCATGCAAAGAAACAAACCAGAGGAGAGGACAAACTTGCATCTCTCTAAAAGGAGGAGTAAAATAATAAATAACGTCGATCGTGAAAACCGTCGATCATTTTTTTGGTACTACGGATGCACAAAAAATGCATTTGAATTGGAACAACGTTGTGTATTCCTAGAGGAATGAAGCAATTTTACATATTCACATTTTTTCCTTATCAGAGAAACCCTTCTTGACCCTGTACAATGCATTTGTATCGTGTAAATGATAAGCAAATTAAAAACGCAAATGCACCAACGTTCTTGAATAAAACTGAAAAATATCAAAGATTTTGTCAAAGATTTTTCCAATCAATCAATCTAATCCATACCTTTTTTCTTTACCCTGGACAACGCAATTCTGACGTTTTCAATACCAATTTGTCGATTTCTTATTTGGGTGCGAGGGCGGACAGCAAGCTTCCTTTACCCTGCATATTAATTACTTGCTTTACATTTTGTAAGCAATCAATATGGGTGGTCTTGTGACCATTAACCACACGCCACATTGATGGTGTACAATCCATGCTGGTGGTCAGGTGGTCGTTGACCTGTTTTAGATTTTATTTTATCTCTTTTCGGAAAAGGTTTTTTCAAGCAAGAAATTCGAATTCGAATTTGTTTGTGGTTTTCCTTGTCGAACATTGCTATCCACACACAAAATCAGTCTTCTGTTTTTTTTTATCCCACCACCGCACCAATCTCTAGATTCATAGAAGCCATACAAAACACCAGCGATGCGAGGAGAGAATGCCAAGCAAGACAACCACTTTTTAACATATTATGAGTTGTAAAGTTATAACCATGTACATGCACATACCTCTATGCACACCAAGTTTATAAACTTTTTTTCTTTCTTATCAGCCCAGAGAATATACAAGGGAGATAAGCGGACGACGACGATGGTACAATGCATATATGCAGTCCCATTCCCATTCTTCCTTTGCTACATAAACTTCAAACTACACGCCACTATACGCGCTAAGTTTTATATATTTTTCTACTAGTATCCTGTCCGTCCTCGACTACTTTGATACTCCACTCCACCACCACCACCAACTTAAACAAAAACTGAACAACAAAAAAAGTTCATCTTTCTTCCTTGTATACACATTCAAAACTTTTCTCTATTTTGTTGCCTCCGCTGTGAAGAAATGTGTACTTTATCCCTATAAAGTGGATAAACAGCTATACACACGGAGATAGGGACGAAGGGGCTTTTTAACATTTTTTTGTTTTTGTGACCATCCTGATGAAAAAAGATGATTATTATATGGAGCATAATATAATATTATACGATTATGATGATATATACTGTTGTTTTTGCATGTAAGATATTTAAGATAAAAGTTGGATGTTTTTCAAGCGAAAAAAAAAAACTTTTACACCAAGTTGAAAAAATAATCTTTTTCTTCAAGGAAAAAAAAACAACAATATTATTGTTATGTATATACACATCAGACTTCAAATAAAAAGTACAATTGCTTTTACAATAATTAAGAATGTTTTATATAATAATCCGTTCCTTATGAAAAGAAAAAAATGGGAAGAAGAGGAAGAAATGAAAAAAGTCATCTTTTAATTATGTTTTTTCTAACTTTTTTAATTTCTACTTTTTGGCTCTAAAACTTTGCTCTATTCTTGTTCTCTCTCACTCCTTCCTTCCTTCGTTTTTCCTGCAAAAGTTCTACGTCAACATTCCACAACAATTTAATTTTTTACATTATATACACTTTCAGTTGCACCCGTCTACTTTATATACGTAATATTATGGATTACGCGAACACACACGCCAGGACACCTCTCGTGTAAACCCACCGAAATTCAGTGTAACCCTTTTGGCATCTCATCATCATCAATTTCTTAATTACTAGGTACCACTTGCATCTTGCATAATATGGGATGCTGCTACCTCTCGTGTGTATGTCTGTTTGAACGTTCGCTGTGTGTACTAATTAACATTATACCAATGGAGAGAGACAGACACCAACAACATCTTCATTCACAATTTTACGACCATTGCAATAAGTCTACCACAAACCACAATATTAATTTGAAATTTGTTTCTTACTTAAGTCAGGCCGTCGCCGTTTTTAAAGTTTATTTAATATTATTAAAACTTTTCCAAATTAACTCAAACTTAGTCCATCGCTGTTATTCATTTATTAGTAATTAAACAATTATGCCAAGTTTCACCCACATTTCTTTACCTATAACCCCAGAGTGGTGACGACTTCAATACGTTTAGTCTGACCGTGATCACACTGATCATCACCGACATTCGACTTAAAGTGACAAGTAAAATATGTTGACATTACCTTTGGTGGTAGGTCCTCAGGTCTGGTTGGAATGGCCATCTAAAACCAATTTACTACAACTTTTTTAACATACCTAAACAAAACTCCAATTTGATGTACATTCAGGTCCCTCCTCAAATAATATAGGAATCTAAAGCGTCGCTGGTCTTACTAAAACTTACTTTATTGGGCACAAAGCCTTCTCTTCTTACGTTACTTCTTTTGTACTACTCTCTCTCTACTCCCTCTTTCATTCCACCTGCAATCCTATTGCCCCATTTTGTAGATTCTATAATTGAACCCAGTTTCCGCTCCGGTGCCGGCATGATATAAACTAATAAAAACTTTATCCGATTACGTTCAACGACAATACCGACATCAATGACATATACCTCAAGGGTACATATATACGCTTCCTTTTGATTTTCCCCAATTCATCATACCTTCATCATTTCATTAATTTCTCTCCCTCCCTCTCCAAGTCTTGATTATCTTCTACAAAAAATAGCTTTAAAAACGTCGTAATACTCTACTTTTAAGTCTCTTTACAATCTCTACTCAATTTAAACTTTTATATCCTCACAATTAAGCTGTTCTCTCCCTTTTTTACAACAAATACTTATAATCGAAATAGTAAAACAACCAACGAGTGACCATCATCATCATCACGATAAAAAATATTGTGCCCAACTGCCCATCCATTCCACCAGCAAGGTGATATCACCCTGCCCCCTACTTACGTTTTTACGTTCTGTAGTACTCTACACTGACTGTGTCTCAAGTACCACGCTATACCCATGTCTCTTTCGTCTCGCTTTCCAACTACCTTGTGTTGTTGTCTTCACAAGAGTTTTTTCCCTCTCTCCCCACCAACCTATAAATACATATCGTCCTCCTTGGTATGGTATACAAATACATACACGCTACATTACATACAAATGTATATTTTCTGCTGTTGTTTTTTGCCTTTTTCTCCTACTATATTTATTATGCAGTTCATATACCGCAGCAGCATAGACACAAACACTCAAACCATTATCATCATCATCATCGCTGCTAAACTACATATTATACCCCACCACTTAACTTACTACTACTCTCATGTCTCATACACACACACACATACAAACAACCACTATCCCTTTTTTGGATTTCAATTCGAAGAAACGACGACTCTGAACAGAATAATATATATATGTATCTCTCTCGTATCTTTTATCCCTCGCTGTGTAGGTAGTTCTCTCGCTTTTGCTATATATATTATGTATTGTATGCATGTCTGTGTGCACGTCCACGTCGTAGGACAGAGTTTCGCTAGTTGGATGCTAAGGCCAGGACAGAGTTCTCCCAAAGGGGGGAACAGTCTACTTGTTCCTACTTTGCTGGAATTTTTTTCTTCTCTTCTTCGTCATCATCATCATCATCGTGATCGTCGTCGTTGTTTCTCTCTCTTTCTCGCGTCTTTTATTCCCCTCGCCTCGTCCTTTTCTTTTTCTTCATCTTCTCGCGTTATAATACTACTTTTGTGTTTTTCCCTCTCTGTATGTCTCTCGATTTAAGATAGTTATTTTTTGAGTATGTATGTATATGTGTGTATAGTGTGTCGTTTCATTAGTACATTGCATTGCATTTTCATCTTTTTCTTAGTACACAGGATATTACTTGGTAGTGGTAGTGCACACATATCGTGGTATGGCGTGGTATACAAAGAAGAAGACAAATGGTACGAGTTGACGTGCCAGGGCGAAGTAGTACACGTTCACACACAAGTCGGTAATATGCCATATTTTATTGTATGATGTAGCCGTAGAACCAGTAGTTAATGCTTTGGTGTTTACGTATCATGAAAATCACGATTATCAACATCATCATCATCACGGCAGCAGTAGTGCCGTTGACGAAGTTTCTCTCTACTTATTCGTCATAACATAATATTCTCTTGAAAATTGTTTCCCTTTCCCATATGTGCATGTGTGAAGTTTTAAGAAAATAAACTTTGTGCGGCATATTATTAGAGTAGCCGCAATGATGATGATTCGATAAACGATGCTTTAGTACAGAGATTTTTATGAAATGCGGTCGATTGTGCTAACTACTACACAATGTTATTTAAGGGGCATTATGTCTCCTTCCCCAGAGGGGGTAGGTGTTACCCAAGAAGCCATTATGATGAGCGAGGTCGATGTGGCTTCTTTCATGACTGGGTTTCGAAGATTATATATATACGAGCTTTGAACCCAGAAAAGGGTGGTAGGGGAAGATTGGTTTGTAAAATTGAAAGGAATATTGTACATTTAAGCTGAAGTTATTTATCACTCGACGCACCACGATGAACGGAACAGAATTTTCCTGTAATTCTGTATTTAAAAAATTAATGTATGACCAGTCAATCTGTTACTATGGAGAGACTGCACTGCTTTTTAGTCATTTGTCGGACATTTTAAGATTTTTAAAAGGTAACAAAAGGTCAACTTTGGGACTAAGAGCTTTTATTCTAGAGAGTGCACGAACGTCACAAATGTGGTAAATTGTCAACCCCTTTTGTCCTGGTCTGGTCATCCTATGCCAACGTTGTATGTAGTGCTACTCAACAATACAACCCTTTCTTCCTGAACTCTAACATTTTACTCAAATTCCCTCCATGTGAAACTCTGAATCTAACGATGATTCACTATATTGGAATTTTTAGGCATTTTGTAGAAAAAAATCTGTTACCAGGCTAAAAAGGATAAGAGAGCATTCTATCAGATTGTGAAAAGAAAACGTTGCCTTTGGAGCATAAAAGGCATCTTGGTCTAAAAAAAAATGCAGAGACACGTTTTCTAAAAGAAGAGTTGTCGTACCGTCTCCGAACTTGGCACAGCGGAAGGATTTTAACATCTTTGTACTACGGAACGGAACCACACCCCCTTTTTACCGTTGTTGGAAGCGCTCAAAGAGGGTGTTTTCCCCAGGGTACCACCAAGTAGCATATATGCTTAAAATTGAGATATATTTTTAATGATCTGGTTAGTTTCATTCGAAAATCCCTGCCAAAAAATGGCCAGTGAAGTGTACAACCAACCAACCAGTGACGACAAAGTGACGTAGGTTTACCATTTTGGAATTACTTTGGCAAATTTATTTGCAACTGTCAAGTACCCGAATGAATATGAGAATGCATCACGTATCCCGTCACATTTACACGTCGAGAAAATATATTTTACTATCTAGTCATATACACCACTGTTCTAGCTATTTGTGAAAATAATGAGTAATGAAAGAAAGAATGGAATTCCTAGAAGTACGCGGCTGAATACGAAAAACATGCTTTCCGACTGTCTTTTACTTTTAGCATCTTCAGCGCATCATCTCAAAAATGCAACGCATGCACATCGTCATCATTTTAAATTGTAGTATGTTTGGCAGCACACCACATTTCTCTTCCCTCCTTTTTTCGCTCCGGAGGGTTTTTAGCAAAACTTTGTTAAAGTGGATGTTTTTTTCTCTTGAAACGTACTTCATACTGCACTGCACTATATATAGTAGTAGTTGGTAGTTATCAGCAGAGCAGAGTGCAGTAATAAGCAATATTGGCATTGATTGTATGAGTAAATGTTATAACGTGTTAAGTGATGATGATGCTACTGCGAACAGTTTTTGCTTAATAGGTAGTCATAGTCATGATAGAGATTATGCATCCGTTTATGGCATTTTTCTATTTCGCTAAAAGTCTTCATAAATGTAATACTTAGCTTTTACACCTTTCCACTTTTTACAATTACGTGTACAGAAATTGCAGTAGATACAAAAATAGAGATGAGAGGAATGAATCACGGAAAAGGTTGGTGTTGTATTGTTGCGCCGCCAACAATTACAATAGCATATTTAAAAAGAGGAAAACAGATTTTTTAAAGAAACAAAAAAATGCAAAAAGAAAAATTAGATTTAGATGCAAGTAGATATGCATCTCCCTTGCCAATACTTATTTTTGCTACATTTTTTACACTATTAGAAAGACAAACAAGCATTCTTGCGAATAATGATATTTGCTAGAATGGAGTTGAAATGCATGAAATATAAAAAACGTCAGACGTTTAGCATTACCGCTTCTAAACCGATGGAATACTTTTTTAAAGGACATTTAACATAACAATAAATTTAAGTAGGTTGAGTACATTCAGAATTTTTAAGAGTAGACGGTAGTAGAACTAGGCAACTCGAACGTATAAGATATGACGGAAGAAAAAAATATATATGGTAAAGTAGACAGTTGACAAGTGTTTGTTCAAAAGAACAATAACATACAGGTGTGATGTGCGATGATGATGATGTTAATCAAACAAGGAATAAAAAATGAACCTATTATTTGTAACAGTAAAGTGGCATGACTATTTGATAGGAAAAATGGAATGTGGATTCATAATGCTGATAATGTTGATAATAATACCGTATTCTCGCTAAAAATAGGGACTGCTATCTTTCGAAACTCCGAGTTGATAAGGACGGTTATCTTTAGAGAGCTGATATGTTTAAGGAGCTGCTGTCTTTCCGAAGTACGCAAATTTAATGGTTTAATTTTTTGATTTTTTATTCACAAGATCGCGAACAGCGCCATTACTCGAAGTTTTGTTTGCCTTTTCTATCGTTTACAGTTAAAATTTAGTCAAGAAACTTCGTTTTACTTTCCTTCATTGTGACCACTAAGTTTAAAATTGATGAAAGCACAGTGAAAATACCAGATCGAATTAAAAACGCAACTTTAGATTCAGACAATGATAACAATCAAGTTTGTGGACTCATATTCGATGGTGAAACCTCTTAGAGGAAATTTCAGTGTTGTTTTGGAGGGCTATCTTTAGAGGGCTGCTATCTTTTCAAATTTCCCGCTAAAAGGGACTGTTATCTTTAGAGAGATGCTATCTTTGGAGA
>JAHZNB010007494.1:0-25710 GCA_027744295.1 Callyntrura guangdongensis | reverse complement strand
TATGCCACTAGGTGGTATACCCTCTGCAATGTTAGACGAAATACCGTATCCAACTGACATGGAAAAAGATGACACCGAAATCCCTCTTCCACCAGATTCGTCAAAATATTCACCAAGTCAGGCAATGGTGGGAGATGATGAAGCTGAAATTAACGTTTCACCTGCGCAATCAAGTGAAGTTGTGAACAGTGAAAATACACCCGAAACTAGCAAACCTAAAATGCATGTTTTAGGAAAGGAGCAGGCTAAGAAAAGATTGGCAGCGTTCTCTGCAGCAAAATTTGCGTCAGCTGCAGCGTCAACTAAGAAAACATCCGCGATGAAAGGGGTAACTGTGTTCCATCAATCTTCAAAATCAAAATTAAATCAGCAAGAAAATTTAGCAATCGCATCTATTAAACAGGAGGAAGAAAAGATGAAGGAAGTAATGGCATTAAACTCCATCCTTAGCGAAAAACTTAAGCAAGTATCTGTAATATCCACGAGTATTCCTAAACCACCTCCCGTGACTGCGGTTGTTAATCCTACTGTTGTAAATTCTGCGGAAGCTGTAGTACGGAGCAATGAACTTTTATTAGATAGTCCCACAGAAATAAAACTAGCCGACGAAGCCAACGACAGCTTTGTCAAGAAAAGTCAGATGCCTAATGTTTCAAGAAATATTCGAAGCAAGCGAGAGTCAAGTAGTTCAAGGAGTAGATCGCGATCTCATTCCAAGTCTGATTCTTCTGTGGAGGCGAAACCTGAACGTCGCTCACGATCTAGGGAAAAACGTTCAAGAAGTCGCGATATAAAACGGAGTAAGGAACGTCAATCAAAATCACACAGCAATGAAAGACCAGTAAAAAGTCGCGAGAAAAGGTCGAGAAGTCGAGATCGAAGTAAGCGTTCAAGAAGTAGAGATAAAAGGTCTCGAAGTCGCGATCGACACAGAAGAAGGTCTAGAAGCAGAGAAAGACGGTCACGAAGTAAAGAAAATGAAAAGGGGCGAAGCAAGCGAGAAAAGCGGAAGGAATCTGTAGACCGTGATAGAAGCGAGAAAAAATCTTCTAGAAGATCAAGAAGTAGAAGCGAAACTCCTCCAAAGAAAAAAGAGAAGAGAAAGTCTCGATCGCGTAGCAAAAGCCCCCATACAAAGAGTAAGAAAAAGGACAAACAAAGGTCAAGACATTCAAGGTCAAGGAGCAACAGCCGGGAAAGAGAAATCCGTGAACGCAAAAAGGAAAGAGAACTACGGGAAAAGGAAAGACGGGAGAAAGAGGCAGCCGAGCGTGAGAAAAGAGAGAAGGAAAGGAAAGAAGCACAACGTAAGAGAGAACGAGAAGAGGAATTAGAACGAGAATTGGACAAGGTTCGACGTTCTCGCATGCCCACTGATTGGCAGGAATTCAGTAAATATCAGTTTAAATTCGATCATATTCAGAACTTATGGAGACAACTTACCAAATTAGATAAAAGGTAATTTAAATTAAATAGTTTATTTTTCGAATTTTTAAAATCATTTTTCAAATTTGTGCAAAGTACAGAAAATTTTAACATTGAACAGCCACTGCTTTTTTATCACTTGCTTTGTTGCTGATATGCACATTCCAAGCGTATTAGCTATTTGAAATATTCACTACGATGGTCGTATGTTTTCAGAGCACGAAGCGGCAGTAGATCTTCTGATAACGAGTCGAGGTCCAGATCCAGATCTGTGTCCAAGTCAAAGGAGATGATACAACCCAACCCGCTGACTAAGACATTGCATAAATCTATGAAAAATATCTCAACAATCCAAGTGGAGCTTCAGGGTGGTGAGAAAGGAGACTATCCGACTGAATTCTTGAAGAAAACGACAGTGCAACCTTCAATCACGTACGGTACTAATCCATTAAGTTTTGCTGGCTACTACAAGTCCAGAGATCAAATTTTTAAGGTGGAAGCATCTGAAGTGTTGCGCGGTATGAATGAGATTATAACAGGAAATGAAAAGAGTTCGAATATGGAATCTGGCACGGTGGAACTGCATAAAGGACAGCAGTGGTTTGCTAGTAATGAAATGGCTTTTTGTCCATCCGATGGATCAAAGGGTGTATTGATATCTCACTTGTATTCCGATGATATGGATGATAGCGCGTCGGAAAGTGGACGACCAACCATAGTACAACCTGTACTAGACCCTGAGAAAAAATCAGGAAACTCCTCTACTAGAAGTGATTCAAAAAGCAAGTCAAGTGAGGAGACAGATGCTGAGCAGGACTCTATGGATTCTGCTCCGTCACCATTATTGAAGAAAAAGTATGAGCATGATGAACCACGGCCGTCCAAAAAAGTTGAGGAAAAAATTAGCGCTGTTGGACGTAATGGCAGCAGTGCAACTGCTTCCGAGAATGAAAGCAGCAATGAATACTGCAGTCGTTCGAGTAGATCCGTTGCAAATAAGACTGACGAGAAAGTGGATAAGAAAACGTCCAAGCGCGAGGAAATTGATACTGAGCGAGAAAAAAAGGATAAGCCTACTGTGCCAAAATTAAGTAAACAGCAAGACTCTGACGATGAGTATATGGAAGATATGGATGTTGATTTTCAACTTGAAAAAGAAAATCCAGTTCCACCCTTACAAGAAATACGTGCGGCTACGCCACCTATACAGAAATCGCCTGATTTAGCCCCAGTGAAAGAAGATGTAAAGGGAAAAGATAAAGAAAAGAAGCGTAAGGACAAAGATAAGAAAGAGAAAAAGCAGAAAAAGAAGAAACGCCATCATAAAACCTCAAAGAAGAAATCTCGAGCTGATTCTAGTGGAGAAGATGAGGACAGTTCATCCGAAGATGAGCGTGAGAAGCCGAAGAAAAGTAAAAGTAGTAAGGACAAGGACGTCGATAAATCCATTTCATTGAAACCTGAAGAAACCAAAGATGAAAAACGAAAGCACCATTCAAAGAAGAAAAAGGGAAAGCATGGTCGTGTTTCAGAGGAATCAGGAAACTCATCCGAAGATGAAAGTGAAGATTCAACTAAACGGCGTCCTAAAAGAAAGCGTTCAAAATTAACAGATGCTAAACAGGATACAGAAGTTACTGCAATAAAGGAAAAGACTGAAAATTTGTCGTCCAAACGAGATCGAAATGATAGATCTAGATCTCGTTCTCCAGAAAAGAAACATAAGAAGGCGAAGGATAAAAAATCCAAAAAGAAGAAATCGGAAAGTAAAAGTAAGCACAAAAAAAAGCACTCAAAAAAACCTCGTGCCAACTCTACATCCACGTCTCACAGTTCAGAGTCGGGTAAAGACAGCTCCTCTGACAGTAGCTCGTCTTCTAGCTCTACGTCTGACGATGACAGCGACTCTGAAAAGAAGAGAAAGCACAGCAAGAAAAAGAAGGATTCAGATGGCGACAAAGATGGTAAGAAGAAGGACAAGGACGATAAGCACAAAAAGGATAAAGGTAACGGTGACGGATCATCCGGCAGAAGAGGTAGTGATGCTGCAGGTGGTGGGTCTAGTTATGGTCGCGATTACGATCGCAAAGATCGGCATCACAAAGACAGTCGTCATCATGATAGAGACCGTGGAAGACATGAGAGGGACAGGGACAGGCGTCACTCGGGTGGTAGGAAGAGGCCAACTTTTGAAGAATTGATGGCAGAGCTGACCAGTGGTGAATGTATGCTGGGTGTAGGACTTAACGGTGCGGACAAAATGGAAGCTTTGGTAAAGGATATTAGTGAAGAACAAGATCCAGAGAAAGTTGTCGCTTCACTCATTCAAAAAATTGACGTTACACCTCCCAGATTCACTAGTAGAACGGAAATGTTTACTACAAGCGCTTTGTTGTCTGAGTTAGATGATGATGAGATACTGAAGTCTGTTTTGGAGAAGGATGATGTTAACATTACAGATATTCTTTTAAAAAACAGCTTAATGAAGCCGTCGCCAATTAGTGTAAACTCGCCAAGTAAAAATGAAGAAATTAAAGTTGAAAGTTCAAGAGTCAGCAAACAAGAAAAGGAATCAAAAGGTCAAATAGTATCTAGTTGGAGTGATGACTCGCAAGAAGAAGAGGAACTGTTTAAGCAAGAACGCAAATTTATAACAGGTGGAGTAGTTGGACCATCTTCTTCGGGTTATGGAACCGAAAGATCTGCTGGAACTGACATAGAATCTGATCTAACAAACGCATTAGTAAAGCGTAGTAATAGTAGTTCATCTAGTAATTCTGGTGATTCCTCCAGCTCATCAGATTCTTCAACGTCGGGTTCCACTTCTTCAGATGACAGCAGTAGTTCTTCTTCAGGTTCTGATGAATCCGACACCGAATCGACGAAGAAAACCAGGGGAGGTGACGCAGAAAAATCCGATAACAATATACCTCCAACAGCAGTTGTATCTGCAAAGTTGTATGACCCATTCGTTGAAAGCTCAGAGTCGGATATCGAACAGTCGCTAAAAGAAGCTGTAGCTAATGATGAAACCTCGATTCCTGCAGTCACCTTATCTGAGAAAGGTGTCACCGTTGAAAGTGTATCCAAAGAAGGTAGTGCAAAAATATTGGAACACTCTCCGTCAGAGGCTCGTACTCCCACTGTTGATGCACTTCCGATTCCCACATTGCTGTCTGCAACTCCTTCGTGTTTTCCAATAACATCTGAACACACGCAATCAGAGTTGATGAAATCTGAAAAGTCGAGGCTGGAGTCGACTTCTTTGGATAACAGGACGCTTGTTGACTGTGAAGAACAGGGTCAACAGTCGGAAAAAAGAAGATCAAGATCTCGATCGTTATCTGGATCTCCAAGATCAAGATCGCGTTCATATTCTCCGAAGGACAGGCGAGACCACTATGAGAATAGGGGTCGACGGCACCATCATCGCAGTGAAAGTTATGATCGGGGTCGAGAGGATGAAGGTAGACGTCGACGATCCCCTTCACCAAGGGGTAGGTCATATAGTTCACGTTCACGCCTCAGGGATGAGCATAGACACAGAGATCGTGATTATGACAGACACCGACGTAGGCGGTCACGTTCTAGATCCAGAAGTAGATCAAGGTCCCGGAGTAGATCACGTTCGCTTAGTCCCAGAAATAGCAGTGGTGCTGGAGCTAGATATCATAGAAATAGTCGCTGGCGGGACGAATTCAGGGATGGAGGAAGGAGATACCCTGGAAGAGTCAGAGATGATAGAAACAGGCGTGAATTTACTGAGCATTCTGAATTTTTAAGCCCCCATGAAGATTATAGATGTCGAAGGAGGAAGGAATTCGAAGAAATTTTACACAAAGAAGGATACTTCAGTGGTAATGGTAACGACGGAAGTCTTACCATACCACCAACATCAGCCGATAAGACTGACTCGCCACCTTTGCAGCTGAATGTGGCAGATTCTACCATAAGTGATTCAGAACTCGCAGCAAGCGGTGGCATGATTGCTGGAAACTCTCAGCTAATGCCAGGTGCTACTCCCGTTGAAATATTCGGTGGAATATCGAAGGAGGCTTTGTATGAACACAATCAGCACATGCATGCTAACAGTCACTCAATGTATTTCTATCCACCACACCCTGTCCAACCAAGTGAAGAACCAAGTCCAATATCGGTGGGTCATGAATTTTCTGACCTGCAGTCGAACCCTAATCAAGGAGATGGGTACGAATTCAACACTTCCCCAAAGCGACTGTCCCTTGATGAAAGGTTGGAAAAGGAAATGGGTATTCAGTTGAGAGAAGAAACTCCTCCGTTAAGACATCCACTTCAACCCAAGCAGCCGGCCGCAATGAGCCTTTCACAGAGTAAAGGAACGAGCGGAGGAAATGAAGGAAATTCTAAAGTAAAACTTGCTGCTCCATGGTCTCAACAGGGTCAACAGAAACAGTCACAGGTTTTACAGGTGAGTCACACATAATCCACTTCATTTGGCATTTTATAAATATTTTTGGTCAAAGCTGATACTTCTCATTTTGAAGCTGTAACATTTTGTACGTATGCCCGTTGTTATACAGTATCTAATGTCAATTTATATCTATTTAACATTGTTTCCTGTAGCTGGGAAATGTAATCCAAGTTGTTCCTGCGGGGCTTGCTAACGACGTCACTGTTACGGCTGTTGATGCATCAAATACAAGAGGTCGTAAGAAATCAAATTTACCAAAGGATCCTAACAGCCCGGTATGTTAGAATTGTGTTATTTAATGTGTATCAAAAAAATATATTTAAGGAATTACATTATAAATTGTTGGGGTTGTGTTTGCTATTGATACAGTCATTAAATTATTGTTATATTTGGTTTGGTGTCTTTAAGGTGGATGTTGGTGATACCCAATTAAACCGAAGGGTCGTCACAATTAAGGTTCCTGTGGTCCCTTTTAAAGTTCCGATCCTACCTGTTTCTGACATTGCGACTACCGTCGCTCCTATCGTAATTCGGAAGAGTAAAAAACTAAAAAGGAAGAAAAAATCTTCAAGCAGTTCATCTTCTAAGCGAGGCTCAAAAGTAAGTTGTATGACCCTTTCATTTTTAAATTTTTAATGTTCAAATCGACGAACATTATGGACGCAAGTATAGACTTTTTTCTCTTGGATTGACAACTGGTCCAATCGTAACCCCAACCATGAAAAATTGAGGAAAATGTCAGTTGACCACAAACTGTTTATGGGTATTATATTTATTAGGTTTCTGAAGAAGTTGACGGTGAGATTGAGAAAGGAGGCACAGAGGAAACTGCAGGGAAAACTGGACAAACAGAAGAAGAAAAGTCGGTATCGAAGGTACAGGCTCACGTTCCGTATCAGTATTCATCATCTGCATCTGTGGTCTCCTACCAAACACTTGGCATTCTTGGCCAGACGTTGATCAGTCAAGAATTATTATTGCCGATGTACTTAGTATTTATGCGTGTGGCATCAATAATTGTTATAGGATGGTTTAAAAAAGTGTTTACCGAACGTTCGCCACTCTCAGAAACAGCTTCACGTTTTGGAAATGTTTTGAGAATGAAAATCGTTTTAAAAGTCAACTTATAAGATCCAACTATGTCTTTGTCGAGGATTATTACAATATTGCACAGTACCTGTTATTGATTCAAAGATGTCAGAAAATTATAACTGCGCTCTTTTGTCGCTGTGTAAACTTTACAAAAACTTACATTTTAATTACAAAAAGTTTTAACAATAATGCAAATCAGAAGGACTGTCGGAATCTATTCAGCTTTTCGGTAATTTTAATATGAACTGTTCTGTCAAAACTTTTATTGATGTTACCAAAATTCTACTCATTCATATATTTGTTATATTTAGTTTTAAATAGACCCTTATGTCATTCTGTGAGCTGAACACGTTTTAGTGCATTTGACGAATTTTATTAATGCTTTTTGGTCTCTTATTCTTCAAGTGTACCTCAGTTTAGCACAGAAATCCGTCTTACATCCTATTTATTGTGTTTCTTCTTCATCTTGAACTATTTATAAACTTAGTGAGTTGTTGTTTTTAAGACATTTTAAAACCATAATATGTTATAATGAGAAAATATTTGAAATAAGTCATTTTTCTCTTACTTTCGTATTGAAAGTGAGTTCAGAAATAAATCGTATATGTGTGTTATAATATGCCACTAATGTGCTATCGTGCATCCCTCTTGCATTACTACCTATTTGCATAAAAAAAACTAAGCCATCATCTTTAGTATCATACATACACCATGTCATTTGTACCATTCCATCTTTGTTGGTGGTGTCGTAAAATATTATCCGTTCCCTGGGTCTATGTCGTCGAAATCGACATCTAAGTAGGCATGGTTCATTAATTTCTGGCATGAAAGTAACGACACAATTTGGTCGAATGAAGTAATCCACACAAGCACCCATGGATTTTCCCTAAATATATAGAATGAACGAGTCGTAAAGCAAAAACTCTCATACTCAGCATTTTTAATTAGGTATTTATTGAAAGGAGTTCGTTCGAATTTTTACATATTCTTCTAGTTTAACTTGATTTAAAGAGACTCCATTATCAGGACCACCCACAAGGTCGCAAGCAGAAAGTATAGGAATACATATTTCATTAAAGATGCTTATATTAATTACTGATTTTTCATGAAACTTATGAATTTGGTCATTGGTTAACTTGAACTACGTATCATCAACTAAGTACATCTGCAATAAACTTTGACTGCTAATGCGAAATATGTCAATTTTTGTAAGCTTAGGGATCTAATGAAAATTTGTTTTAACCGCAGATTTCCGCCAGTGACGACAGGACAGAGAGTAAAACGGATACTGGTGACTGTAAGAAAAAGAACGAGCACGATGACATGAAAGAAGCTGATGAAAGCGAACCCGATGCGTTGGTAAAAGAGCTTGGAGAGGAAAAAGTTTCAGTAGAAGCAGATGTGAAAGTGGAGGCCACAGAACTTTCAGAAGATCCTGAGAAAAGACGTGAACGTTTAAAAAATCTTCCAACCCGGGGAATTTTAGTTTCCGCTGGATTCAGGTATACACATGCAGCTTCAAAACCCTAGGAAGAATGATTGTAATTTACATGTTTACGTAATGATTACGATTTACTTAAAATTTCAGAGATAGGACTGAAGAGCATGTGCAAATAAAAGCAAGAGGAGTCACTTTTAAAGATGGAATAAATCCAGGCGACGGAACTTCCTCATCTGGCGGGGAGGAAATGGGCTCTCCGCCTCCTCCATCCACGGAACCAGTTCAAGGTCCTACGAAGGTAAAGATAAAACGAAAGAAAAAAGTCAAGGTAAAGGTACCGAAGACCACTGATGAAATACCGGGCGGTTCTGTTGAGGAACCACCTGCACCACCACCAGGACCAAATGCGCCTTACCCATATTGCCCTCCAGGGATTCTATATCAAGTTAATCTTCCTTATGCGAGTAAGTGGCAATTTTTCATCATTTCTGTAGTTGTCTTCTGAATTTCCAAATGCCTTCACATTTCATTACTTTGATTCCAATGATTTATTTTTCAGTGGTTTATGCACAAGCTGTTGCGGAGAAGGGGTTTGACATCGTCTTTCAAGCATCCAATCAAATGCCAACGATAGGAGATCAGACCTGCGAAGCCTTAGAGGTACCAGCGGCCGTATCATCTGAACATGAATCTCAAATACAACAACAGTTTTCATCAGAGCCAAAACATGAGGGGCCGGTGCACAAACCGCTACAAAGTCCAGTTACACCAAAACCCATTCCTTCCTACATGTCTCATGTAAATAAAGAGCATCAAATTAGAGTCCCTAGTTTTACTCCAGAACAGACTGAAAAACCAAAGCCTATTGCCCCCATCGAAGGATGTCGCATACCCACCATTGTACGTTCAACCCCAACTCCTGCCATACAGCCAGAAATTCCGTTTGCTGATTATTTAGATCATCCAATGAATTATGACATGCCTATCAATGAGTTACATGATGCTCCCCCTTTGCACATGCAAATACAAGAGCACTCGGACAATAACAAAATAATTCCTATTATTGGACATGGAACATCTCCCTCTGCATCTATTCGACACAAACCCAAAAACTTACACCATCATCATCACCACCATCATATTCCTGCTGTCAACAATAGTAATATTGTGGAAGTTCCTACCGTTGACTATCTGGACAAGCCAGTTCATGCTGCTAGTTGTACTGATGTGATTGCTGGTGTTAACCCAGTACAAGAATTGTTATAATGCATTGCTAAAAAATGTTGGTTGTTCTTCGTCCAGTCTTTAATTTTAATTGCTACTATTATAATTATTATCTGCGTAAGTCATTTTAGTGCAACGAGCATGTCGTATGTATATATAGTATTGAGAAATAGATATTTTAGGACGCATTTTGTGTCACACAAATGGATACTTTATATCTGTATCAATGTAGAATGGAAGATTTTGGCTACCCACCATATTATATATTTACATGTACATTAGATAAGATAATAATATATTATCATATATTAATCTTCTTTTTCACTTTCCTGTGTGGTTTGCTATATATTTTGATGATACCAGCTCAAGGGCAAGTTCTTGTCATTTTGTCATAAATGGTAAAAATGTTTACTATGATCGATATGGTCTTAATAAAAATTGAGCGGAAACTGACAATGATGATGATTCTACTTTTTCCGGTATATTGCCATTTTAAACTTCCTTATATAAGATACTATGTATGCTTATTATACACTGCATATTTGCTTCTGTCGGATTTTTTATTTTTGTGTTTAGTATTTCAGAGGAATATGAATTAATTTATCATCACACTTATGCAGTTGCACACACCTTGTTCAGTTGGCTACAGCACAGCTTAGCAGCGACTAACTGTTTGCTTCATACTACTGTGACGACGTTTTTCTAACGGTTTCTTTCTGTTTAAAACAGCAAGTGGAATTTTAATATCTGCAGTTTGCATTAATTAGCGTTGTTTTGACGTGCTAAACGCTGACACTTATGCCTTTCTGAACGAAACTGTGTCATTCGTCTATAATGAACGAATGCACACGTGTTCAGTTCGTGGGATGGGTTAAATATTTGCAAGAGTTCACTCGCCTTGCCTGTATCCTCTTGAGTAAGTGATATAATAATATGACTAACAATCTCTCTCATCAACATAAGACAAGCAGAATTCGATGTCGGTTAAATCCTCTGCAAATACTTCGGAGAAATTTTAAATGCATCATTCGCTGAATTTCTTGAGGGTTAATATAGCACAAGTTATAATTTATAACCATTATTAGGTACCGGTACCGCCAAATTTAAAAATCTCACCATTGAGACTCACGAGGAAACTCCGGAGGCTGTCCGGCGTAGATTTGCCTCATATTCTGGTCTGGTCAACTATTATTCTAAAATGGAATTAAGCCTTCATGATAAGTCTCAGGTCTCCATGATCAGTTGTTTTGGAAAAAATAGATATTTCGAACCACATTTGCATTTATATGAAAACCTTATGGAATTTAACATGGGAAAGCGGAAGTGAGGGAAGTGTCCTTCCTATTCCCGATACGTCTTCGCCCGACGTAGTGAGACGTGAGACTCCAATGTAAAAATATGGGCACAGTGTGACTCCAAAAAGTAAAAGTATGAAAGTAGTGAGACTCAAATGTAAAAAATAAATGTGGGCACAGCGAGACTCCAAATGTACAAATATTGGGACTAGTGCATGATGTTGCTGCACAGCGATGTACTTAACATAGGACGCTTACGCCGCTGTGCAGTGCTTTTTGTTTGATGTTTGTTACGGACCGTAACTTACGGTGTTGCGGCTACAAGTTACGAGGGCGGTTCCAAAAGAAGGGGATAACTTTCGATGACGTTTACCTCGTCATGCTATTTGATACAGCAGCTAAAATGCAAATATTTCAAGAAAGGAGACTTCGGACTGTTCGGACTTTGTAACGATATGCTACTCAAGTTTTTTATGTACCGTGTGAATATGAATGCCGAGGCGATTTTGAAATCTTGAATTTACGCTTACTTTTCCCGTTATTTCCTTTGAGAATTTCCCAACTTTTTTATCTATATTTTATAACGTTTTTCTCGTCCTGGACGACCATATAGAAGTTGACGAGTGTTACTTTGGGTAGAATCGATCATGGACTTTCTAACAGTGGATTTCTCTCATCAGCGGTAGTGATCTATCTATCAAATAAAAATAGAGAAATGCCTGGAACACTTATGTAAGTGAAGTTGCACTTCAAAACCGTAATTTTAGGGCTGACAATTTTGTCCGGCATTCTTCACCAGTTCTATAGTAGCATATTAAATAAAAGCACAGAGTCTCCTTTGTCTGAAAATATACATTTCATTTTCGCGTTTGCATGAAATTTCGTGACGAGATAAACGTTATTAAAAATGATTCACTTCTTATGGAACAGCCCTCGTACGTTCAATTTACGCGTAGTCTCTATAATCTAATTTGCCGCAAACGCGCAGCGCCATAAGTACTATATAATAACCACCTCACCTTCTAATGAAACCAGTAAAGACTAGAATGAAGTCTAGAGTCTACAGTATACACACACACTACACTTTATACTACACAACACGTCTTCCACACATCAAGAATGCCGATGATGACACAAAACATTCTTTCAGATGAGAATTTAAGGACGTCAAAACAACAGTTGCCGTTGCTGCTTCTTGCTTCAGTTCCAGCAGTTGCCATTTTCTTCATTAGAGCATCATCATCTTATTATTTGACTGAAGCTCCACTTTATTGTCATTATTGTTTTTTTATAAATCCATTATCAATGGCATTACAAAATATCATTATTCGTTGCGTTCATCAATGCTAATTACTTTAGTAATTTCCTCAAATGTTCGTTTCCCCTCGCCTCGTAACAACAGTACGTACATGCCTAAAAGTGTTTCATGCCCTCAAGTACACATAGGACTAAGTATTATCACATCACGGCGTTTCTAGTCGCTCCTCCCGACTTCATCTGTACCTGTACCATTATCAGTATTATCACGTCTGTGACTTTGAAACATGAAGTACTGACAATGGTGGTGTGAATTTTGTTGTTGTGGAAAGAGGATCGCACTTTTGTATTTTTGTCAACTAATAAATAAAAGTACTTCATAAATGAAAATTTATTGCGTCAACATGGGGAAATTGAAAAAGGCAATCAGTAATCACGTGAACAAATGAGCTTTCCAGTTATAATTCGCCAGTTCGTTTTAAACAAAGCAAGAGTTCTTATTTTTGAGTTTATGTATTTTTTACTACTGAATATGTATGCATGCTGTATGGCCTTGTTGTTATATTTATGTCATTTTAACCAATTGGCTTAAATTTTAAAATTCAACGGTTCTTTCATCGTTATTCCTGTATCAAGAAAATTCAACATAAAAATGTATTTGTTGACCGTGACTCGTAAATTCACATTATAAGAAACAGTCATAATGCTATGTATTTTCTGTTTATGTATTTAAACTAAAACGAACGAAATAGAGTGACAAATAGATACCAATATACCTATAGCCTATAGGGATGCATAAATATACATAAACCAATAATAAAATACACAAGCGCTTTCTTATTACTACTCAATTGAGCAATTCACCGTTCGCACCTTTACTTTAGTTGAAGTGAGCGTGTCGTCACGTCCTAGTTTCAATTTATGACATTTTTATAGCTTCCAGTAATTCTCCTGTACGTAACTTTTCATCATGGCACATTTATAAAGTGCTTGTCATCTGCTTTATAACCATTTGTTTTTCAGCGTATTTATGCATGCGCATGGGAGGCTCTTCTACAGGAAATGAAAAGTGTAAATTTTCATTTCGGGGTAAACTAAATTCCGTGTAATCAAGACGAAACGTTAATTTTGCTGATACATATTTAATACTTGAGTTGATGTTGATACCCTTGCATATTAGATTCGTTGATGCCACATTTTTTATTAATTTTTTCCCCTGAAAAACATGTTTGCCAAACGTGTTCGTCTTCCTATCTTCCTGGCAGTTCGTGACTACCAGAACAGAAATTAACTTGCGGTCGGGTGGACGCAGTGCTGGAAGTAATAATGCATTCTAGAGCATTCACTTCTAATTTTAATGAAGTAAACAGACAACCAAGATGTACTGCATACCCTTTTGATAGATTTACCAAAAAAGTAGCTTTTACATGATATTTTATGTAATAACATGAGATGAATGAATATTAATGTATTACAATTACAACCTTACAACAGGTTAATTTATTGTGTACTATACTCTAAGTGTTACTGGCTGTCTGCTCAGTCTATAAAGTTGAAAGTAAGAAATGAAAGCAGAATACCGTTTGTACAAATTGTATGACTAGTAAATTATATACAACTAGTATAAAATTTACAATTTTTTCGTTTAGCCCATAATTTTCAGTACCAAATTTCGCACTTATTGTCTCTGGGGGCATACCGTGAGTTGCTGTCACAGTTGCTAAAACACTCCACAGTCCACGTTCATTTCATACATGAATGTAGAAAGACAAGTGTAAAAATTGCGCACGCATATTTTTTCATACGTTTCCATTTTTATTACAGCACAACGAAATGAAAAGAGGTTTAAACACGTCCAAGGTGTTTTATTACGCTAACAAACACTAAACTTTCTATAGCCGTAGAGTTTTTAGGAGTACCATTTCGCTTAGACTGAGAATCTGTGTGGACTCCAATTGTAGACACACTAAATAGATATTTATGCAAATAATTTACAACATCAAGTAGTGTAGTGGTGGTGGCGTTCATCAACATCATCGTCGTCATCCAACGTAACATGAGCTATAAACCTAACAGGAAGAAAGGAGAACATGATCATCATCACAGCAGCAGCACAAAGAACAAACTACTGAGCTACCACTCACCAACATGAACCGTCGACAAAAATTAACGCACTTTTCAATTACATATACACACAGGGATATGTTGTTATCAACTCGGGGATTGTTTGTATTATTATGGCCTATTGTACTTTTAAGGAATGCTAATAATAAATATTACCTATTTATTTTTCAAGAATTATACATGCAAAATTTTGTACTGGTGCACATTGCTCATTCCCTATTGTGAAGTTTCAAGAGGCTTCTTCAATTTATCAACTAAAGACGGTCTTATTGTGGGGTACGCTGTACACAATAATAATATATACGGCATAATATTCATCATTACCTAAGGTTGCACTCAACAGACAGAAGAGAAGCACAGATTTTTGTCATCATCCTGTCGCCTCTCTCTCCTCCACTAACTTTTCCACGGCGAGTTGAACATAATGAATGAATACCTATCTCCATAAACCAAGAAGTACGACGATGAGCTAGAAACACTAAGAAAGAGAGGAACTTGTAATATTCTGCTAAATCACTCCAACGTATTTGTCCTTAGCGAAGTCATTAAACGATCATGTTTTTGGTCTGAACGGTTGCATGCTTTCGGATTGCGTTATTAATGTAATGTGAGGTGTTGTTGCTGCTTGTTGCTGGCTGCGTTTGCATGTGATGCGTCATTTTTCACGCATTTCTATTTGTTGAAATTCACTCAATGTACGCACAACACACGGGAAGACGAGGAGCGATACAAGTGTTTTAATGAGGTACAACAAGGGTGATGATGTAACTCAGATTTTATGAATTTTACGATAACACGATAGCTCTTTTGTGGTGATGATGAAGACACTCCTAAAACGGTTTACACCATTTGTGACCTTTTAGCTTCACTGTGTTTACCAATCTGGCTTGGAGTGGTAGGACCCAACCCGATTGTCCTAGTTTTCGATTTGCAAGTGAAAGGTGTTGTGGTTATGTGGAAATTTTCGTTGTAACAGTAGTAGTGAGGTACCTAAATACATGACACAGTTCTGAAAACTGGCCAAAAATAAAGCAGTGGTGCTGGTAACAGTGCAAGAAATATTGTGAGTGAAAATGGGAGACAACGACTCTAATAGTTCCTTTATTGGAACCTGTTGGGGCTGGACAAAGCCTTTTGCGTCATACATAGGAAGCTTCCTGTTTCTTGTCGGATTTGCTCTGATATTTGTTGCGTATGTTTCTCCCAACTGGCTAGCAGTGAATGCTTCTAAAGCGCCACCAGATAATACTTTCCTGAATATGGGGCTGTGGATGACGTGCTTTTCCAACGTGAAAAATCCCTATTATGATACAGCATGGACGTTTGGGTATAATTCTATTCCAGTTTGTGCAATAATGACTCATAAAGAATATATCACGTTTGAAATTAATCGTGTCTTTTGTAGATACGATGGATGCAGGTGGATTTACTATCCTGTATTGTCAACGTTTTCTAATCTAAGGGATTATCTAATTCCATGTATGCTCATACCTATATTGTCTGTTTTATTGTAATGTTGCGTGATTCAGTCGAATAAAGCTGTACATATGGCTTTTCACCCTGAACTTTTTTTTAACAAAGAACCAATTTGTTTGCGCAGCTTTCATCGTCCCAGTACAAATTGGATTTTCCATTTGCTTCATTATCTGTATAATCTTGTTCTTCACCATCATTGTCTACCTAATAAGATACAGTCGTGGCACAAGGGATGGAAAAACACCATATTTGATTGTTGTGGGAATGCTACTTCACACAGCAGGTTAATAAAATGATTTTACGAATGGTTAATAATTTTTTAAATGTTGCATTGTAATATTTTTATTTTGTATACCTACTCCTGGCAATAGGTATCCTTGGGCTTGTCTCTGTCATAGCTTTTGGAGGTCTCTCCAGAAGTAGGTATTGGGCATATGAATGGCAGTTTCATCGACTTTCGTGGGCTTTTGGACTGGCGGTTGCAGGTTGCATATTTTTACACCTGGCTGGAATATTTTTCTTGGTTGAAGCATGCTGTCAGTTTAAAAATAGGCGTAGAAATTTGGAAGGAAGTTACTCCTTTTCAACCGTATCACGCCCACCCAGCATGAGTTTGAAAAATAAAGCATGACAATCAGCCGCGGGGCAGCCGTCGCCATCTACCTCAAAAGCGTCTCGCCAGCACAGCCCATCTTCAGCTACAACCCTGAGTGCTGGTGCTGGGGGCGCTTTTGATTCTGCCTCGCGCCTCGTAAGAAGCCCAATTAATAAAATCTCGTCAATATTCAAGGAAAAATTTGGAAAGTCAGATGGAAACGAAGGGTTTGGTGTACGAAGGTCGTCCGATGACGTAGACACAGAGCTTTCTTCTACGATTCATAAACCAGATGAGCTTGAAAGTAGTCCGTATGGAAGAAGAAAGCAAATGAGAGATTCTCAAGATGCCAAAAAGGGAGAAATGTTTCCTCCCACTCAACAAGGATCCCACATACGTCCCCCGTCGCCTCCAGTACCTCCCCCAAATGATTGCGATGAAGTATTTGATGCAGTACCAAGCAAAGCGAAAAATCAAAAGGAAATATCTAAGGAGGCTCTTTCGACCATTCTCAATGCAGTAGCTGCCAAAGTGACTCGCGATGAAGGCGATTCTCGGTACAGTTTTAGTTCCGCCAGTTCAACAGATGAAATGTTGCCTGCTCCACCACTGCCCATAGAGCCTCCCCCTCAACGGACTACATCGGAGAAGCAGTTGATGACATCAACTCTGTTTGATAGATTTTCCACAAAAACGACAGCATCCACCACTGGAAAAGGAAAGCAACCAGAAAAGGATCGATCTAGCAAATTTGCAGATAGTGCACCATCATCAACCTCCTTTGCGACACCTAGACCTAATCAGCAAATGACGGTTGGCTACGCAAAACCACCACCGCCGCCACCGACAACGTCTTCATATGGGTTGCCACCGACAACTTCTTCATATGGTTTGCCACCAACTACGTCTTCATATGGTTTGCCACCGACAACGTCTTCATATGGTTTGCCCCCTCCTCATGAGTTTTACCAACAACACCAACCAGTATCAAAAACATATTCCCCTGAAGTTCCCTCACATCCATTTAGTCCCGGTCCACATGATTCACACAATAAGCCAAACATGTCTTCCATTTTTCAAGGGCAAATGACGCCATCTTCTACCGCCAGTGATTCACCACCAACGTTTAAAACGAAGGCTAAAGGAGAGCTCCGCAGCGTCGAAATTTCCAGCCCTGTGTTTGTGTCATCCTCTAATCAAACTGCAAGACAGGGCCAGGAAAATCAAATGTATCGATCAGCGCAGATGACAGGTGATATCCCATCTTCATCATACACGTCCGGGCATCCGCAACCAGTTTACGCATCAAGCATGCAAAATGTAATGTACGAATATGATATACCGTCAGCACCTCCACCTCCTTTGTCATCCATTTCATCTCAATATTCGCCAGAAGGGCAAACAAATGTTCAAGGGCGGTCTCGATCTACACCGATAACTTTGCTACATGAGAGCAGTGAAGGGGCTAAAAGAACTATTGAAGAAATTCTGACACAAGAGATGGACCAGGAGGAACCATCTTCATCAGGGCAGTCCACCGGGCCCGGAAGATCAGTCAAGCCAGATGGTACTGGTAGTGGTGGTGGCAGAAAGCCAGTATCTGCCGCGGCTGCTGTGGCAGAAATATTGGCCACTAGACAGCCTCTCTCTGTTCGGATAAGTATTCAAAAACACAAAACTGAAACGTCCTACAAAAAGTCACAATCTTTTGGTCCTGACGGACAAGGGGGTGCAGGAGGGAGTGGCTCTAAAGGTAAGGGTGGTGGAGGCGGAGGGAAGAAAAGCGAGAACCCCTTCTCAGAATCCTCTCTGTGAGCTACATTATGCAGAGATTCGATTTATGAAATCGAAGGATTTTCACCGTATCTTGCAGTAAATTTACTGCCCGTTCATCACTTTTGTGAATTTATCCCAGAATATAAGCTAATTTACTTGACAAGTTAATTATGAAATGCTATTGACTCAATCGCATATTTTAAAAGTTGCTTTTATGAACTTTCAAAAGCACATGGAGTTTTTTCCGGTGCAAACGCCAATTGTACGTTATAAGGCCATCCATATTTAGTTTTTTTTAACTTGACTTCATACATTTAACATAAACATACACGTAAGTAGACGCGTATCAATTTGTAAAAACATTTTTCTCATTTTAGCATGCAACATTCAATACAAAATTGTTTATTAAAGACAATTTCTATTATTAATTAATATTTTAAAGGTGTTCATTTTAATTTTCAATACTAATTTAATTTTAATAAGTAATCTTTAATTCATGCCATTAAAATAATCAATAATATTCTACATAACTTGAGATGTTAGCAACTTTTTTAGATACTACTTACTTATGATAATTATATTTTGTTTTTGTCCTTTGTTCAATCTCTATGTTGTGTCTACGGACGTACTGGGATCCTATCCTTCCGACAACATAATACTTGTGGGTGTTGTGTCATTAGAATAATAGAATATTATGATGTTTTTTCATTGTGAATCCTGGTGTCGTAGCATTATGTACGATTCTGACCGAGCACAACGTTTAATTCATAACTTGTTAAGTTTTCTTTTTGTTTTAATTTTTTGCTGTTCTATATCCGTTTTTATCTGTATTGATTTTTAATAAAATATCCAGAAATCGTTATACGGGAGCAATTTATTGAATGCTATCATTTACAAGATATGTAAACGAGTCACTAAAGTGTACGGTGTCAGTAACGAAAAGGCACCAACCTGCTACACCTCTCACTCAGAATTTTTAAGTGGGCTTTATGAGCCCAAGTATGTACTCAAATGACATGAGACCATTGAATTGACCATTTGCAGTTTCAGTCAAATCAAATGTTGCAAATTAACTTGGTAAAATTATATGTACTTTAAAAAAGGATGAAAATTTTCCCCATCATTTTCTTATTTTTTATCGTATACCAATCACTAGAAAATTGGCTATTATAGTTGCAGCAATGGAAAAGGCATACACGGGTTGTGTTACTGTTGCAGCAGTAATCCAGATCCATGTTATTAGTAAACATGTGACTCAACTGCGCAATTTATTTCATTAACTCGCTGCCATACTGTACTTATGACAATTTTTCCTTACAGGAGGTAGAGCCAATGCATCCTCGTATGAGGGCGCTGAAAATTATAAATAGATTTGAGAAATTAATATAAAATAAAAATAATTTTTCTTTGAAAATTTAGAGTGGTATTCTTACGAGGGTCACTAGTGTAGTCTTCTCTGTTGTACGAACAAATGTTCCATAGTCGGAGCTGATTGCGGGAGGGGAGTAAGGAGGAGCTGCTACCCGCAATTGCCATTCCTTCAAAATTTCCCAATATTGTCGGATTTGGAGGAAAATTACTGTTACTGTTAGGTCGTATCTGACAGCTAACTGGACGAGATCTGGTTACTGATTCTGAGCTCCCTATTGAAACCGGTACTCTGCCTTCCAGTACGGAATAAAAACAGGTCTTTCCAAAGAAGCCTGTTTTAATTTTTAACTGAAAAATAAGGAAAATAGTACACCAGAAATATAAAATCATACTTTGTTCTACGCTCATTGTTCATTGCGGAAACTAACACAGGAAATTTCAGTAAATTAAGTTACCAGTAAACTGTAACGCGGTTGAACAAGTCTACAGCTACCAAGGTTTGTTGGAGGAAGGTCTGATGGAACTACAAACGAGCCCGGATAATTTAGATGTTGTCTGGAAGCCACAGTAGGACACTTCAGTTTGCAGCATTTCTTCATTTCTTGCCTCGAAGAAGATTGTGCAAAATACGTAGTTATCTGGATTGTCATTTAATTAAAACCATCCATGTATTTACACATGCTAAAAGGAAGAAATTTCTTAATGTTTATGCAGACACTAACCTGTAACAAATATACCCGAACTTTCTTCAACTGCAGCCGAGTATCATTTTCAAGTTCCAGTCTAAAGCTGATTTCTTCCCCGGGAAGGAAACCTCGCTTCGGAATAAGCATGTTGGCCGTAACTTTGCCAAATCCACACCATACCTTTTTAACCAGTGTGAAATATCCGGGTTGTGTAGAAATAGGATACCAATTTAGATTATATGACCCTTGCACAGTTATGTCTCGCTGGACCCACTTGTCCCATTTCCAGGGTCTCCTGTACTTGTACATCACTTGTGCACTATATGACACACCTCCATGTTTACTTGAAAACGTACTGGGCAGATTGGGCGGAAGTTGGTAGATAAAGGGCAGCTCTGTGACCCCAGGGTCTATCGTCCTCGTGGCAGTAAAATTTCCTTAATTTGTACAAGAGGAAGAAAGAAACGGAAATCTGTTGATATTGTGTTTATCCAGCCAGAGGGAAAAATGCCACGCTACTTACCTGGTTGAAGTAACAAAAAGCTCTGATTGAAGTAGGTTTCAATCTCCCACTTTGAAATTAGGTATTGTCGAATATTATCCTTTTTGTTTCGTCCTTCTTTCCATTGAGTCCAAGCTTTCCCCACAAATGTGATCGTCAGATCTTTAAGCAACAGAATTACTTGAGCTACTGAAAAGTTCAAAACACACAGGCACACAAGAATATCATAACTTTTGAACGACACAAATATTGGTTCATGCTTTCACACGCAAATTTAAAGACCACTGTTGGGAAGCCCCCTTTTTGAGAAACGACTTAAATGTAATTAAGTAATTATCATCAAGCCAACTAGTTTTTGCACTTACCGTTACTCAGTTGCCGTGATTTTTCGGAACCATTTATTACAACAACTTTCCCTATAATTAAGTCACCTCCCTTGTAAGGGCCTTGACCTCTGTCTAGCTCTATTGTAATTGGCATAATTCGCCACTCCAATGTCAACAAATTTAAAAGTTTCCAACTGCTAACCAAAGTTCCTAAATATGTAACCACAACCAGTGATCAATTTTCACAAAAACTATCGAGTGGAGTAGAAATTTTTACTTGTGTTCTCGAGTACGTAGGCTAACGCATTGTACCTAGTTGACAAAAATAGTTTCATTTTCCTTGAGAAACAAAACTCTTTGTTATACAGGTTGATAGATCTCGTTTTACTTTCTCCAAGTCCGGTTACAACACAACTCCCACCAGTTTCGTGTTACTTTTCAATCCAGCCGTCTCTGTGATGTATGTAAATGCAAAGCAAACATGTCAATAAAACAAGGAAAATACATGAAAAACATAACTACACAACTCGTTAGAAGTTCGGCAGTTGGTGTTATTTGAGGCTTCTGGCCCCGTATGTGTGGACACAGCAAGAGTGTTAATGAATTTTTCATGGAATCAATCAGCAATCGATAGATCTTTAGCCCAGATAAAATGCGTTCTCTCGGCTTGCTTGCTACACATTTTTGTTACACGCTGATGATAGCTTTTGTTGTACGAGTTGTAATTTGGTAGCGTAATGCATGGAGAAATATACTGTCATCGATCTTGTTTCAGGGGAGTTTAAGATGTGTGTGTTTTATTGAAATAGTACCTCTGCGTCAATAGTAAATTCACAAGTGGGACGAAGACGGAAGGGAAAGGCGACGACAACATATGCCCACATGCCAGGTAATGCTTGTTTGAAAGAAAACTACCTTAATAATCGATAACGAACCGATCATAAAGAAATTACATTGTATTTTCTATGAGCTATGTTGTATCTGCATTCACTCATATATGCTATTTATGGATGAAAAGTTGTACGAAAAGGCAAACGGCGGCTGCAAAATAAGCGATAAAAATTTCCAAACATCGGACATCTAGGTTAGTAATTCACTTGAGCATTATTTCAAGTTACCTACAAAAGTTTATTTTGCTGGTCGGTGTTTTTTTATCCGTGGGAAGTAAAAATAAATCCGCGTGTCTGTCAGGTTAGTTTACATGATTAAGGCCAATGCAAATATATGCCAATATGCTAGAAGCAGAAAATGCTGCATCGTCCAAGGAAAGAGCGAACTCACAATTAAGAGGTGTAGGTCATAGGTACATTGTAGTTTCACCTTCGACTGGCTTCTACTGTTACTTTTGTGATCCATAAAGGAAATGTCGGAAACTATATGAAATGATAAAATCCTAATCATCTAGTGTTTACTAACTGACATTTTTAACGGTGCGCTATAAAGTTTGGAGCTCAGTCCCGTAAACACTGCGTAAAATAAGTTGGGGGCACGGGTCAGTTTTTTATTAACCATCAATACATTTTTTATATGCACAGCTGAATAATAATTTGAATTGAAGAAATTTATTTTTCCTCGCTGGTTGAATCAGTTTGTTAGCTATTAAAAAGGAACATTTTTAGATCGTTTAAGTATTAGTATGATTGACCAAAATAATTTTCATTCGTCATTGAGCGTCGAGTAGTTGAGTACCTTCGTTTCATCAAAGCACAGATCCAGATAATTAAATCAATTTTTAATCAATTTTTACATATCTATCATATATACACCAGTCTAAAAATATTATCAGCGATGGAAAAATGGGTTGCTGAAAGCTTGGCTATGATGCCATTGTTCAAATCAAAAACTATTATCAGGTAAATAAATTACTGCACCGCAAGGACTTTGACTTCATTTAAATGTAAACATGAAATCGTACAATCAGATTAGGTTGAGCTAAATAAATATGTCTTAGCCGGAAGATGTCGCTTATAATACTGTGATCGTTCTACCAGAGAATATAGGTACGAGTAGTACGACATTCATTCAGGAAACTTTATCATCTCCGTGATGTTAAATGCAACTTGTTGGTACATTTTATGTTAAATAAAGCTCGTTATCTTGTTTTAACATACCAAATATCCTGTAGGTGTAGAAATGCTGAATGCCGTAGGATAAATCATGAATTGTAAACAAAATGAAATCCCTTTTGTGTGTCCCTTCACTTTCGCAGATTGTTGTTCAAGGACTTGGGCTCCTGTTGGGAATAATCCTTTTCTCTCTCTCTCAATTTCAGCATCTAGTATCTCCACGCGACCAGTTCAGTTTTCTAGTTTCTCTTCTAAAACCTATTTTGTAAGGGGCAGTAAGGGAAAGTGTCCCTTCCACTTAACTTTTGTTGACACCTTGATACAAAGCTTCTTTTGTGAAGTAGATATTTATATCAGCTCTCGGACCAAACCAAAATACCCGTCCTTGAGACACTTACTGGAAACGATTTTTCATATTAGCTGGGACTTCTTTTGTGGGATTTTACTTGCTCCACACTCCAAAATATTTAAGTACATACATACACTAACAAGCAGTGCAAAGCTTGCACTAAAAGATGCTAGCATCTTATTATGAACATAAGCAGAGTTAAAACCCACGTTTGTTCAGTTAAAAAGGTAGAAAGTCGGATACACCTTATCACTCTAAGAGCCTTTGAGATATCCCATGAGACATACGATAATACATGAGTATATTGTCACAATGTGTAATTAATTGTGTAAAAAAGTATGTAATTTAACATTTTTATTTGGTATCCCATAAAGAAACGACGGCTGGTATTAATCAATGAATTTACTGTAACATACGTTCTTTAATAATAGAGTTCTCCTTCTGGTTGTAGAATGCAGAATTTAAAAAAAGACGCACATACGCATTTTTGCCGCTTTCCATCTACCTGCCACTTCATCAATAACCCCCATTGTATTTACTCGTTACTACAAACACACCATCAACCATGAACTGTGATGATAAGGAATAACTTAACCATTAAAACTAAATTGGGTACAATCTATATCTAACACAATCAATTCGTTGTTTTGTATTAAATTTTTATGATAAAATCCCTTTGATGAATACTAAACGTCATTATAAGGCTTTTCCTAGACAGATAGATTTTTTTTTCCTTCGTCGTCACCACACATTCTATTATTTTCTTTTTTTCTACACGAGCCTCTAGTATACTCTTTCGTAATAAATTAAAAAAGATTCGCGTCAAAGTTGTGTAGTTTGCAGCGGCAGTTATATCGCTGTATAGCTAGGTAAATGGGGAAGGACTGATTGTAAAATAAAAAAAGGATCAGGAAATAATTCTCACGACTACGACAAGCTGTATCACACTCAAAAGAGTCAAGAGTCGAGTGGCACATAGTGTTCATATTCTCTACAGTGTACATTACACATTATTGTATTATTATGCGCGTAAAGTATAACATGGCAAAACTTATTACAAGATGATTCATAGATTACCTATATGTGTGGATTATTATCATTTGTGTGGTGCTGTCAAATAGCATGGTACTTTGTCAGAGAGTGCAGGGCATAAATAGAAACGTAATCAATGCAGCGTAACAGATATTGTGTTGGATTAAAACTATAAGGACCTCCATTTCTTTCAAACAATGCAACCTTATAGTAATCTGTACCTACTTGCATATCTCCTGTCATTCTCTACATTTTCCCATAATATATCGTACATATCAGTATTAATAGGGCAGTAGGAGCAACACAACAACAGACCAGAGAGAGGCGCATGCTGTGTAAGACAATATGCAAAAAATTATATTGAGAGTTAAATCCTGTACATCTTTTCTATACTTTTTTTGTAATCGTTTGATGCATCAAAACTTAATATATCAGTGTTAAATGGTATATCAGTTTATTATTATATCGTCGTCAGTAAAGTCTCCCCGCTCGACTTAAATGACGACACCACAAGGCAACTCACAACTTTACAGATTTGCTTCGCTTTGGAGCATTTATTTTTCTCCTAACTCAATGCTGAATTATTAAATCAAACCAACTTTTTTTGCATAGCTATTAGTATACTACAGAGAGAATCTACTGAACCAAGTAGAAGAAACCTTGTGCACGACGATGACAATCAATTGTTTTATAATTTGTCCCTTTAACCCTCAGCAAGAGTGAATGGCACAGTTCCTTTTTTATATCTTGTGTATTCGATCTTTTATTATTCTGTGGACACAAAACTGAAAAAAACCCAACTCACACAAATGCCTATTCAACTCGTTATTGTGAAGGACTTGTTCCACAATATTACTACATGACAAAACAAACGACAGAAAATAAATAAGAGTCATCATTCATTGATTCTAAAGCTATGTCATCCCAATGCTAAATCGTATTCTATTAACTGACAAAGCATTTAACAAAGCTAAAATTTTTTTTTTGCACAGGTTCTCACTTTGGGATATATAACTGCTTCCTTAGCTATTTTACAGGGAGGAATGTGTTATGAACGGTGATAACCCCCAAATCCTCCAAACGGGTACTTACATAAATAATTGTGAGTTTAATTTAAATTAGCCATTAATTCAAACGATTACATTAACACGTCTGAGATTTTTACATATCGTGCTAATTTCTAACGTTTGCATGTTATAATTATTTAATTTGAGAAAAATCGT
>JAHZNB010007493.1:0-11474 GCA_027744295.1 Callyntrura guangdongensis | reverse complement strand
GCCAACTTTAAGTAAAATAAGCAACAATATCATGTCAGAATAATAACGCTAAAGGGACAAATATTTTGATAGAAACTCTACCGTAGAATAAGCTACCATTTTTCATTCCATGCATTCTTTCTTCAAAACATGTACATGTTCCCATTACTATTATATACATATATTCAACCACAAGCCATTCGTCCTTCAGAATTTATTTCACTTACCTGGGGGATCAACCATATGAGAATTGTGCGTCAGTTTGACAGAAGAAAGCAACGAACTTTTATTTCCCAAGATCAATTGATTCGATGATGTGAATGTCGATGGGGCGGGCGAAATGCCAACGCACAGCGAACTTGTATTAATAATCTCGGCTGCCGAATGCAAATTTACAGGAAAAAAGCAAACCGGCTATGAAACTTTTTTGTAACGATCTTAGATACTAATCATTATAGAATCTCAATAAAATTTACGTTTTTTAAGATAAATATATTATTTTACGGTACCACAATTTGAGTTTTCGGTGGCCACTGACTCCTCTTTAATCAACATAAGCCGGTTTGAACGATTTTATTTATTTTTGCTGATTCACCTTTTCTTGCACAAGGGTTTTGTGCTATTCATCACAAAATCGCCGATTCACAGTATTTTTTCCACCTACGGTCGACTAGTGACTATATATATTTATAAACCTGCTCCGATTAACGAATACTCATATTTCTAAATTTCACACTAAAATATTCAATGGAATAATGAAAATAAAATATGCTGCCCAGTTGTTTTTACTAAATATTCCGAGTTTATTTACACCAGATTTATTCAGTTGCCTTTAGCTGCAATGTATCAACGAGTCTATTCCATTGTGTCCTAGAATGTTCCTTTAAAAAATTAACTTTGCAAGTGTTTACACCACAGAAAAAATGTAGCTTACAGTTGCAGCTTGACTTCAGCGAAATAGGCTGTTGGCTGAATGAAGACGTGGAGCCTACTAGTACTTTAGCTGATGGCTTTATAATACAAAGTGCTTACAGATATAAAACGCACCCACACTTTCTCTCGGGGATTTTTCTACAAGTCCATTTCCTTTCGATCTCAATAATAAAAATGATCTTTTCCCTTTTTATGGAATGGACCAAACAAGCAGCAATGTGAGCAATGGTGAAAATCCTGGCATATGTAAAAATCTTCTTGACTGCTTTCTCTGTCGATCTTTTTACTGATAAGGAAAGACTAAAGTAACTGTAAACGACGATGATGATTATGACGATGGCGATGACGACTATTCCAAATTCTAAACTGCAATGTGATGGTGATATCCGATACCGTATCCGTCTGTACGTACTAGCTCTGAGTTACGTATGTTCTCTAAAACAACAGTATAAAATACATACACCAGCACAACCACCACTAAATATAACTTAAGAATGTGTCCTGTCCTTTCCCTGCCCTTTATAAATTCTGCAACAAACTTGAAGAACGCAATATATGATTCTGCCAGAATATGAAATGCCCTAAAATACTCAGCTCCTTCCTGAGCTATCCAGGCTAATGGTAATAACAAAAAATAATAATATCAACTTGTTCAAGCAAAAACTTAGAAAGATAGTCTGCAAATATATTTTGTTTAAATATACACGTATTGTAAAACCATACGTTGGCTCGTTGGGGAGAATGGCGAATGTATACACAATTACACAGCGTCAGAGTGAGAGAACATGAAACCTTTCACTGCAACTTATCGTCAGGATATTACTTTATACAGCAATACAGCTGCTAACACCATATAAACGAACTTATACTATTATTTTCTTTCTCCTACGGTTATATCAAGTAAAATAATAACAAAAATGTAATGCAGATTTTCATCGAACAAGAAGTGGAGACGGGTATGCTTGGAATAAAAAAAGTAAATATATACATTCGTATAACACTGTTTATCTCGACAATAATGCACGGTCTAGTTCTACTAGCGCAGTCATTTACTCTATTAACTTCTACCTTCCTCCTACCCGAAATCATGAAAGAATGTATGCTACGGGTAAAAAGCATGCCTACAGTAGAACCCATACTATCATTATACCACGATCGTCTTATGAGCAAATATTACTACTTCGAGTACTATAATAATAACATGTACTATATTAAAATACAGAAGAGGCAGGTTGGCAGTGCAGTCTTTGAAATGAAAGTGGTAGCGCAACGATTGCTATATTTCATGGATAGCCGTAGTAGCAGTAGCCAAAATACGTAGAAAGTTTGAGAGAAGGAAGTGGAAGTACCGCATAAAACTTGTTTCAGAAGGAGGAGGCTGCTAGTGGAAGTTGGAACAAAACGTGTGTGACATGATACTCAACCGCAAGCAAGTTGAACGGCAGCAGCAAGCAGCCAAGAAAGAAAGTTACTATGAATAATACTAATAATAGGAGTCTATACATACAAAACAAGAGTGTACCTCGGGATATATCTATGCTACATGTAGGTACACATTCATACACATTCACTCCAATTCCTCCATACACCATTAAATTCCACTGGTATTTTATTTTCGTGGCCGTGTGGTACTGTTGATAGTAAAAACAAGAAAAAAAACGAATGGATGGATCGAGAGACATAAACGTTCATAAAATACAATATATATGAATATATGCTATAAAACAACGACAATCTCTGATAGAAAGGCACCAGACGTGGCGATGAAATTTCTAGCCGTAGTGGTGGTAAATAAAAAAGGAAATGGAGACTAGTAAAAGGGGCTAAAAATAAAATAAATTCATATGAGCAACATGCACACACACCTAATATGAAGGAGATCGTGGTATGAATGCAAGTTCAAGACGACACCCCATCCACTCGCTCATAGCATGCCCCTGCTTCCCTGAGCTCCACTACTTATAAAAGCTATACAGCTATACGTTCCTACTATCCATAACATCCACGAAAGCAAAACCACCACCGCAGCAACTCAACGAACATCCGAGTCTTACCCGAATAAAGTTTACCGAAGAAACGCGAAAAATGTACCATGCAGCCCTCTATACCATATGCCATCATGGTCTGAGAAAATTTTTACCCTTGGAAGAACAGATAATAATAACAAAAAACGATAATGATATTACCGTTTCGTTTTGGTTGACGCAAAAACATGGATGACTTGACATTTCGTGCAACGCTGCGTTGATTAGTCACCAGTAATTACTATTATCAAGACAGTAAAATGAGGTTATCAAAGTAACGAAACCACGCGGCTTTGTGCATTTTTTGGAAAAGCATTCCACCATTTTACATTCTTGCAGGCTATTGGAGTGTTAAAAATAGGTTGCAAGTTTCAAGTTACAAGAAATTTTGTTTACACATGTGTAAGACACTGACTCTATATTAGACTGACTGTATGCTCCTCCTGAAACTACCTAAACATGTTAACTTGCCAATGTGACGACAATCCAATCCAGCAAAATTATAAAGGCAACATACAGTGTAGTAGACAAACTGCTGCAAAATTATGTTTATTACGACAACTAAAATCATAATTGAGACATCGAATGTCTTCTCGGTACGTTTTACTACTTCCAATTTCACGTGTCGGTAATTACTTATTGTTAGTTACTTTTAGGATAAGAAAGGTAAGAAAAAGACGATACAGCCTACTCAGGTTTCCAAATTTTCTGTTGAAATCAATTAACTAAATACAATATGCTGTCAAGCATATTTATGTCAATTCAAGTAGTTGTTATCCCTCGCATTTGACATTGCATTTTCGAATTTTTAATCGACGTCTTTTTAAATTCACAACCCTTGTCGCAATTTACACTCGTATAATATCCTGTTAGAAACAAACCATTTCAGCAAAACAGAAATTTCCCCACCGAATCTTCATTCGTATTATATCGTCATACCATACACGCCTGATGCATTGCATATTGCATTGATGTGTGCGAAATGTGTGTACACAAAGCAAGCACCTCTCGTACTCGTGACCTATCGTTTAATTGCGCATCCATCTACCTACTTTCATGCCATTATCCACCACCTTCACCCGTAAGTCCGCGAGTGCTCATTAAACCATTACAACAACTAACTACGCAAACCATGCTGACAACTCATACCATAATGTACAATCCATAAGTAAAACTCAGGTTTACCGTCTGAATACTGAATACAATAGTGCGTACATAACTAAAACTAATATTGCCCAAATAGGATGAGTTTTCGTAGTTGTAAATTCAATGGGCTACCTCTGGCGTCTATAAATAACTGCTACAAGTTATTCACAAAGTTAGATACAAAGCACACACGAACAACCAAAGCAAAGCGGTATTTATATGGGCTATGCACATTTTATATTATCAACGCTGAATGAACGAAAAAACACTCTAATATCAAGAGAAAACTGATTGAACAAACTAAAACGCTGCCAATTTCAATATGTCACATTTGGATTTGAAAATTATTATTGGTATAATTCAAAGAACGAATGAATGATGATATTGCAGATAAAGCCACACCAGCTATATATAATCCACATTTATTATTATTTATTCCCCCATCACTCTCACGTCGTTCCAGTTCCATATTAAGTACTATGTACTTTTATCATTTGTGTAAGTGCAAACTTGTGCTTTCAACGATATTATACGTCTACTGATCTACAAGCAAAAAAAATCAATTCCGACTTCGATAGTGTCAAAAAAAATTAAAACGAGTATAGTAGTACATACACAATAAATATTCATGACGATGATGGCCGATAATGATGTCGGACCACGTAATCTCGGTAGTTTGGTTCAGGATTCAGGATAATGTCAACTAGTGAATGCAGCATGTTAACAAGATCCAAAGTCTGTGTATTATATTTCTACAAAAGCGTATAAAGCCCCAATGTAATGCATGGAATGAAGGTAGACGGCTTAGAACTTATGGATTGGATATTGGATAACATGTATTTGTGTAACATGATTGATGTTTATATGTTGTACATACATATGCACATAAAACATTTACTGCCTTAAATTTCAATCTTAATACAAGTATTTTAAAAGTCAAAAATTAGATTTACCTTTTTCTCCCAACAAAGTCATATAAGTTGGCTAAAATCGAAACGAAAATTTGCACAAAATGGGGACTCCACTCTCCTACAACCGTAAAACTTTTCAGCTTTTCCTTGTTGTTGACTTTAACTATCCACTTGAGATTTTAGCGATTACTTCAAATGGTTTAAATTGGTGAGTTCTGTACTGTCCTTCTTCTCAACAGCTGGACGTTCTTCTGATTACTACACAAGGAATAAAATTTTGTTTGCATATTCTCATTTGTTTTTGTTTTATAAACAAATCTCATACACAGAGGGATTTAACGCGTCTTACTTACATATTAGCATAAAAATCTCAGACTGCCAGTTGAACAGATTTTGACGATTGGACTCTGGAAAATTAAAAAAAATATTTAATTAAAATGTTACTTACGATATTGTAAATATTTATATATGCACGTTAATCAATCGTGTTTACTTGAAATAAGTTCCACTAATAACTAAAAATTCGCCCTAATTTAAGTATGTTACTTAGCAAAAGCAATTATTTTCCTGTGTTCCTCCACTCGTTACTGCTCAAATGAGCGCAGTATCAGTTATAAAACTGCCGATAGTTTTAGTATTTGCGTCAGTAAAGTTTATTACCCATTTTCATAGTAGCAATGAAACAAATGCATTAACTCATAATCGTTGTCAATTTAGGAACGAGACGTAAGTTGTTGGACAATGAGATGACGAAAAAATCGTCACGTTTACTTAGTTTACTACGCTCATATAATTTGCGAATCTACAGCATAATTGTAGTTTTATTTACAGTAGAGCGTACTAGCGTTTTTACGAGGTGATACCAAAGAGCAGCCACAGCAAATTGCAATTGAGTGTAAATGCATTTCTTGGGAGTATGCTATCAACTTCAACTATTGACTATAGTAATAAATAAAAAATGCCGTTACACACTAAAGCGAAAAGGGGGAAGCTATTTAACCACGTTTACCAGTTACTGTATATATGTATAGTCTGCATTCTGCATTCATTATAGGTGCACAATGGTCGCATGGGCATAACATGTACTGTTGTTCAAAATTATCACTGCGCGACAGGTCCAATAAAGCAATTCAAAGAACATGAATGCAAATGGTACGAAAAAATCTAAAGTATACATCATAAGTTATGATTCATAACACACTACCGTACACGAATAGAACATCTATATAACTATCATGCTATTTTGATTTTGCCAGCGTAAATAATCATGGAATTAAATTAACATAGTATACAACAAAAGAGCGCAACTCTCACTAAATCAAGAGGGATTTCCAACATACATGTTCCTGTTACAATGCATAAAACAACGTTCCCTAAACGATAAAATCAATACTCATGTTGATGAAGATGAAGTACTTAACTTAAAAGCCATGCCATCTACCTCGATTTGTAGTTTTGGACCGACGTGAATGTATATATACCGTGCATAATCACGATCATGATGACCGTTTGTCATTGCATTAAAAAATTATCAATGTCACCCCCTTTCCTTTTCCCTTGATAACGGATTACTTCTCTATCACACAACATAAACTTGTTGCAATTGCGAATGATAACTACAACGACGGGTATGTACCTATGTACCACATAATTTTTTTGGTGGATTTAGGTTTACTTGCTCTGCTAGCTAGGTCGCTTTTGATTAAAGCAATACAGCAAAAACATCGGCACAAAAAATTACCATAAAATGAACATCAAGATACGACGCTGACGGCAAGATGTGATGTGTTGGACATGTCAACTTGCTGAACAAAATGTAAAATATACATTTATACATCAGCTTTTCGATCATGTTATAAAAAATATATTGTATTATATTATGTTCATAGCAATGGCAGTTTCAACGCCAAGTGCCGTCTAAAATTTAAAAACAAGGTTTTCCATCATTTTTTGGACATTTTAGCAAAGAGCTTAGGAACCACAGTAATTAATATTTCAGGTACCTTTCCCCCGAGGTACCTCGGGACTACCCGGTCTACCTTGAAATTTTTATAAAATTCCTTTTCAACGTTCTGATTAATAATAATACGTTCTACAATTCTAAACCGTAATTTTGAAGAAGCACTTAATGATAGTTTTAGGTTAATTTTTGCGACTAAAAATAAGAGGTGCAATTAGGCTGAGATAATGACATTTTAAGCTAATAAAACTGCATTTGTTGTAAATGGAAGATTTGGAAGGGCATTTGTAAGGTTAACTTTTTCGTTAAATTGTGAGGAACTTAGAAAACTTCACCCGAAATAATTAAATTAATTATGATGTAAAAAGTGTCATTGAATTTTTTAAAAATAAAGTTTGAAGGCGAAATGAACATCAACGGAACTCCGTTTAACTTAAGAAACTTTTCTTTCTATCACCATGCGATGAAAAATTAACCATAGCCATTGCGTTACCGTTACACTAACTCAACTGGAGAGGTTTTCAGTAGCCCCAATAGATAAACAAGATAAAGCCACGACTACCGACTATATATAAAACTTCTCCTTGAAGCACCTAGGTGTTTTCATGGGCATTAATCTTTTGAGTACTATATGGGTCTTTCAAAATGAACATTGGGTGTTTCGTTGTCCTCCTTTTAGTGAAACTATTGATAAAAAATAACGTAGAAAATTGCGTGCTTCATCTTTCATCTCACCCAGAAAAACAATGAAAACCAAAAATTTTGAAACCAAAGTTTTTTCGTCTCCACTAATCTCTACTGCCTGCATTTTAGCAACCACAGTCCGCCAGATAAGCTATATAAAACACCTATTGTTAATGTTATAACATCATCAGTAGTAGACCACTACGTTTATATGTATATATCAAATATCAACTGGATTGGTTTTGGTAGGAGTAGTAGTGAGTAGTAAAAGTAACTCGGTCATCGATACCTACCGATTAAATAAATCGATTTTTATGCAGGTCAAAGTAAACAAGGTTTATCACATGCATGAGGAAGGTAAGATAAGTAAAAGGTAAGGAAAGGTGAATACTAAACTGAATACAACATTCAACACAAAACACAATTGCCCAGCACATTCCTAATTCCTGTACACATCATCGTCATGGTTAGAAGTAAAAACTTCACTCAACCAATACGAAATTAACACGCAATTCTGAAAGAATAACAACATGGAACAAGGAAATGACTGCAAATTGGACAAATACCCAAAGAGCTTATTGTAGCTCTTTGCAAATACCGGGTTATCTGTGCGATTTGACTTTCCCTATCATATCCTATCCTCCATTTTTGCTTTATGTCGTTTTCATTAGACGTTGGCAGTAGTAACATTTAAGTTGTAAGTAGTGCGAGTTATAGCATATCACAGCTTTGCCATTGACGATGATTTATATAATTTTAAATGATTCGCCATGATAATTGGAGGGACAGTTGACAATAATTGATTTAAGCTAAATTTAATGCTAACATTTGTCCATTTATTTTGCCATTGAAGCTTGTTACTAAGAGACTAAGAGATCTTAAACAATTTAAAAGGGGAAAATATATATGGACATGTCATAGACTTAGGCTAGAGTAAATGAGAATGAAGAAATGCGGAATCGTATATATTGGTGGTGAAAGTAAAATAGGTTTCTGGGCAACAACTATCTCTATAAATGACATTGTCTAACGACTAACGACCAGTTGAGAGTTGAAACGCAAGCAATATCTAAAAATATGCAAGCGTTTGGTGTTTGTCTGTTGTCATATTTACTTAGCTCAACGTTCCTAAAATAAAATGTGTTGTACCAGCTTTTGACATACAATTATTACATAAACTACCTTCTACCAACTGCCAATTACATGAGCTTCTACATTACATGAGCCAATTACATAATATCGACAATTTTAAATCAATAGTATTGGCACCACACTTGGCATCAGAAAATATGTTTAAGTTCTCTTATTTTTATTTGTAGTATACTGAATTATTACCATTTCTGATTAAGGCCACCCTTTTTATTTCAATTAGAAGGATACGGTTGGCGATAAGGTAGAAAGAGTAAGATGTTATTATTGCTTACCTGCGTTCGCTTCTTCGATTAATCTCGTTTCTTCCTCACTCGAAACTTCCCAAAATGAATTTTTATTATTGCCGTTAGTTTATTATCGTTTACTTCTTCTCTACTACTTCAAACCGTCTTTCTGCTGACATTGATTTTAAGCTTTCTGCTCGATGAGACAAGTTAATGCTGGAAACAAGTTTGAATGATGGATTTAACCTCTTGACGCGTGACATACAAGCAAAAGTACTGCCGTTGCGGAACAAACAGAACTAGACGACAAAAAATATAACTGTTATTGTATAATTAATTGATTGGATATTACAAAGTTGTATGAAACGAAAAAAAATATTGAAGTGGTTTTTTCACAGACACACAAGATGTTCTACTGAATTCTCAGAGAATGTGGTATGATGGTATGGATTTCGTGATGTGATGTGGATTTTGAATGTGAATGATGGGATGGATAAGTGATGTACATAGTGTACTTGCATTACATACTTGGTGTAATAAAACCAATGCAATACCTAAGAAGAATATAATATTTTTTTACGTATTGCCATTTGCCATTGTCAGTGCAACTGTAGAACGTAAATACGTACGTATGACGTAGTAAGAGTAGTTGAGTAGTGCATAAGTAGTGTCAGTCGTCAGTGTGTGTAGTGTGTAGATAGTAGATACACAAAGGTACACATAGTTGAAAGTATTGATAATGGGGGAGGAGGTGGATGAATGAGATTATCAAGAGAAAAATACAGATAGATAGCAGCACAAAGCAGCTAGAGTAACTTGTTCAGTCGGTTAGTGGTTAGTATAGTATAGTCCCACTAAAGTCCCTTCTTGTCATTTCATGCGTTTTAATTGTTGTAATCTAGTACCGCAGAAACAAAAACATTAAAAATTAAAAGTTGACGCCAACAGCATGGACAAGAAAAGAAAGAGCCACCAGAGCTTTGAGATTTTATTTTCGCCAGATCCAAATAATGAAATGAAGCACCTTACTCCGTTGGGTTTTTACACAAAAACTGGTATAGTTTCAAGCTTCACGGGAGGAGCTTCAAGCTATCCTGAAGCCTAAAAAATTACCAATTAATACTGACAATTACCTTTCAAGATATCTTAACGTATTCGCTTCTACAAGCACAAACAAACTAGTGGCGTTTAACCAGGCTCCCTACCTCATAATACTTTGGCTTTTAGCCTAACGAATTTAATTTAAATTGTTTCAAACTAACCTATACAATTAGACTGATTGTGAGTTGTTTCGCTTGTTAAGCTAGCCTAACTATAACTCGTTTAATTAATTTATTTATTTACCAACTCTGTATACCCCGGGAAACTATGTATTGTTTATGTAAACCCCACCCTCCCTCGGTAGATAGCCGTGGTTAAGGCTTTAGTTAAATTAGAATATATTTTGTATCTAATAACGTTTTCTATATATAAACACATCCGTGTAAAGTTGATAGGTACACAGGTTCTAATTAGGTAGATGCTTAACGGTTATGTTATGGAGTTATGAAAAAATACATTCCGCAGTCTATGGTTAATGTCATACAGATTCGGACGAACCGGTGTTTCATTTTTCGACGTATTCGTATAAAGTATAAAAATTTATTGGCGAATGCTTTTTTAATATCCGTTCGTGTATCCTAGCGAACAAAGATTTCCTGTATAATAAACCGGCTGAATTGCAACAATAGAGACGTAGCTTAAACCCTTTGTATTGATACAGGCTGATTGAATTGATAAAGACTCTTGTGTTGTCATTTGACGTAGTATCGCTATGCAAAATTTGAGCTAATTTGGATAGTTTAAATTTTGAACCCCCAAATGACCCCCTGAGAATCGACCAAATGTGCTGAAATTATATCCCATAGATGTCACTATCATAAGGTACATGTGTACCAAATTTTATAGCCAAATCAGCTGAAAGCGTCGGACCTGTAACTTTATGACGGACGGACAGACAGACAAACATTCACGGTAAAGCATTACTAGCTGAAATCCTTTTCAGCTACGCAATAAACACTGCATACTGCATACATAAATATGTGATATGCAAATACGATATAGTACATAGTACATACAATCTATTATGTATCATTTATTAGACACACGACACGACTCATTAACGTCGTCGAAGTCTTCCCCGTCACCACTCCAGTGCAGGGCAGTGCTACAAGAACGAATGAATAAAGCATTTGTAATTTGCACGGTTGAGGTTGAGTTGAGGTGACTATTTCTGAGTGGTGTGGTAATGTTGAGGTTTATGTTATTAAATATAACCTGCTGTGCATAAGTAATTGTAAGATAACGAAGCTGAAAGAGCACAAGTACAAGATGATTGCTTATGTTCATGTTCCGTTCCTCCCGAACCTCTTCCTGCCACAATACAAGTTTGCAGAATGTGTGGAAAGTTTTACATTTACAT
>JAHZNB010007492.1:0-27418 GCA_027744295.1 Callyntrura guangdongensis | reverse complement strand
TCAGGTCCAGTGTCCAGTTTGTATGTGTAATCAAAAAAGTATCAAATTTCATGACGTTATTTGATCCATGATGATGAGAGTTATGAGCAAAATTGGCTGGCTTGGGAATTACGTGCGTCGTTATACCAACTTATTGTGTGTATCTACATCAGTAGTAGTAGCTTCCTTTCATTATTCAATACTACCAGGGAGCCAATACAGCAGTGTACATTTTCCTAATGACCAGTTTAATAGGATATAAAAGAGTATGGCACTACTTTTGCTGAGAATTACTAAGAGATACGAGATACCACAGCATCTAACGTTCACCGGCCCCGAAACGGTCAGGGCCGGGGTCTTGTTTGAAAAAGCTTTAGGACTAAGGTTAGAGTCATCCTCATCCACGTACCCGAATCTCCTATTAATTTTCCGTAAAAATCAAGATAGTCTCACCCAGAGTGACAGCTGTAAATACTGGTAAATTCATGTTTGTGTAATTCGTGTTTTTGTGTCAGCCTGTGTGTATTTTGGGTGGGATAACACATCATTATCCAAAAATACGAATGTTTCGCATGAAAAGCGAAATTTATTGGTCTGCTGCGTTACCTATTTCATCTTGAGAAACTACGCAATTCTCATGATTGTAATGGGATATACATATGATGTACATATATGCATGTGTTACGGCCCCATTCAATGTTTTCCCCTACTTTCTCCGCTAAAATAATAACAATAACCAAATAGTCAGGTAGCAGCGAAAGAAAGCGGGAGACCGAGAGGGAATGGCCTACTAACATTTCATTCTGGTAAATGCCAATGAAGTCAGTAAAGTTATGGTAAGCACATCATCGTATATGAATTATCTCTGCACAGGTTACTTCCTTTTCCTATTATTAGACTCCATTCGAGATGGTGCATAACGGAGAAAATTGATATGGATATGATGTCTTGCAGTTTGCTTTCCTCTCGATTCTCAGACATGGCAGTATATGTTATGCTACCTTTGTTTCCTACCGTCGTCGTCGTCATTTCTTACATTAATGATAATGCTGATGATGCTACTACTTACATCGATAAGTACCATTACACACAAATTACAGTCATAACTACCCACCTACAGAATAGAATACAACGCAGGTTGGTCGGAGAAATGAATGAATGTACTCGACAAAAATGAACAAATCTCTCTTTCCTGCGGTGAAACACGTTTTTATCCTTACAGGAAAAACTACTTTTGGATTGATTTTTCTTTCTTTTCCATAGTTTGCCTATCAACTCCGATTTGCATCCTCTTAAACAGTTTCTTCTGCGGATACCACTGCTAATTCAGAAGGAACATATTTTAAGCATTTTGACGGGATTTCATTTTTTCTGACGTGTATTAGTAGAAGTACACTTGCTAAACTCTCTCTCGGCTCTTTCCCTCTCTGTCGCCTACAGCAGCGGGACCGTAAGAAAAGAAACTTGTCCAGACTTCTGGAATTACTACAACTGCACTGACACACGTTATAACATTATAAAGACAAGGGGTAACGTAGTTAGTGCTGGAACACAAGCATGTGCATAAGGCATGATAGGAGCTATAAATATACACCAGGCAATAGGATAGGGTTTGCAAAATGGTGGAATGTAAGCCGTGATCTTTATGCACACTTTCGTACATTCCCTTTCTTACAACTTTATATTTGATTATGTGTCAGTAAAAATGGTGGCGTGATGAAAAGCGACGATGATGATGACGGGTTTCTTTGAATGCCGTCTTCTTTTGCTACTTTCGCTTTTCAATTTCAACTCCCACGAAGAGAGCGAGATATACATATTCGTGTCTTTGCATACATAAAAAATGAAAAAAGCATAGAATTGAAGTAAAAAGGAAAAAAAAACAGAAAAGGTAGAGCAGACAGAGAAACTATGTTTGTCACCAAATAAATTAGTGACGAGAAACCCGGACAATAGCTCACTTGAAAGACGATTCACACAGCTTCGTTCCCATTAAAATGCGTTGAAAGTGACAGTATTATCGTAAGCGCATGAAATGAAATACCCACCACCTTTTTTCATATTCAAGACGACGTGTCAAAAGCGAGAGTGAATGACTTGGGAAAAAGTTACCTAAGCCCGTGTCGCCTCTCAATTGAAACATGAATTGATGGGAAATTCAGCAATAATATAGTAAGCGCACCATCGGAAGAATATCCCTAAATAATTTCCAACACTTCAACAAAATTTTAAGAACACACTCCAATTACATTAGTCGTATAAGGGTACTTACGTTTGGGTATAATGGCAATCTTTCACTTGTGCGTGTTTCACACACACACTTGGGAGGAACGCTTCAGAGCAGGCGAATCTCAACAAAGTCCTGTGTTATCTGGAGACCTCTTCTTCTACCACAAGTTCAAGAAGCTTCACGATAATATGCATATGTGCTTATTGTAACTTTCTTCCAAACAAGGTTCTACTACAAAGAGCCTAGCCCACACAGAGTATTTTTTTACACTTTCAATCACTGTCTGGATTTGGATTACTCACAATCTACTCATGTTTTTTGTAGCAATGCTTGCTCTCCTACTTTATTACAAAGTTACAGAAACAACTATAATTGTCACAAACTTTATCACGATTCCAACCACTGGTGGTGTGTTATGTAATGACTGACACAAGAATTTTTTTTTAATATCTTTTTTAACACTAGAGAAGAGACATAATAATTACAAATCTCTATCCTTACTGTATCTCTGCAAAATTTGCAGTGTCACATTATTTCTTTCTATATACCTGTCGTTTGTTTAGCATTGATTTTTAACGAAGCGGAAACATAATTCAGCACGTTTATACGCTTTTATTTCACAATGATTATTAACTCTGAAAAAAGTCAAGAGTACCTTTGTAACGTTACCAGCGCACATTTCAGAAAGATGAATACATTATATAGGTTTCCTTAGCAGTGGCACTAGTCATTCGTGGTTGTTCAAAGTAGGTCTAGATAATTTTTTCTAAAGTTAGTTTTGTCTTTGTATCTTACCGTGGGGATCACAAGGATCACTTTTCATCACTTGTGTTTGCACAGGCATTGGTTATGTATGTAAATTCTGCAGGAAAGGGTGCTGTTTAAAAACCCCCGTTGTCAGCGAAGCAGTCGCTTACGGTAATGAAAAACACCACCACCGCTCGTGAGCAAAACAGAGATAGAACAACTTCACGGCGAACGTTGAACAAGGTAGAATGTTTGACGATGGTGGTGTGGTTGGTGAGGTGAGTTGACAATCAAAGTCAAGTCACGATAAACCTTCCTTGCTACTGCTGCTGGACACACAATAAACAGAGTTTCTTGCCTTAGTTTGCTCCCGTGAACAACTAATTCATTTTCTCGTCCCAAACAGCAGCAGCGCGTCTCGCTATCACCCCACGACCATTCATTCTCTTGCTACAACAGGACTGTACTGTTCCGCAGCACACGTACACCATATATCTCGGCAATACACACGTGGAGTGTGGAAAATGAAGGAGTGCAACGCGAGCAAAAGATGAAAAGCGACTGATGCTGCTACCCACTTGCTCATTCCTTTCATCTGAAAAGAGGGAGCACGTAGCTCATACTTTGTTCGTCGACTGTGAGACGAAGACGACAATGGAGTGTACAGGTACGAGCAAAGCAGAACATGTGCAGTGTGTGCAACTGATGTCTTCAGTGATGTGGGTTCACGATGACAATGGAAAGATAGCCAATTACTCGATAAAAATATACTCTTGCATTGGCCATACGCTTCGCCTTCGCCGTCAACGGTGGCTTTTTTCTTTTCTCTCAGTTTTTTTCTATAACAGCTATTTATTTTTCCACAATGTTACCTTCGCACTAATAAAAATAATAAAATGTGAAGATTTTTTCCAGGAAGAGTTTATGAAGATGACACCACCCATTAATTTCTGGGGTTGTGGAACACAGCTTCCTTGACAGCACACAACTTCATTTTATTAGCGAAACATTGGGAATATTTCAGTACAGCATGTCATATCTGACTTTTTTCCAAATTCGTCGTCCCTGACAAACATTACAGCACCGTTTTGGGAGCGAATTTTCCTGGTGTAATATTACTACCATTGTTGCCACTTGAATTTTCTTTCACCTGTGACGGGTGACGCGACCGAAAGGCAGAAGAGCACTTCCTTCTTGCTTTCCTCCTCAAATAATATGATTGAATCTTCCCATTCTTCTTCGCTCTTGAAGCATTCGAAGAGAGGACGGCGCAAAGTAGGGGAAAAGTTTTATTTTTATTTTGGTAAAAGGAAAAAAGCCTAAGGTCCCTGCATTATCAAACTGGTACCTCTTTGGTATGTGTTATGAACATTGTAGTCTTGTATCTGAGCACTTTGTATTTGTATTTTTTCCCTTTTGTTGTCAAACCTGATCCGTTGTCGCTCAAAACAGCCTTTCCTAACCTACATACATACCCATCACCTCAGTTTTTGCATCTTTCATCTCATCGGCTCATAAAGCAATCCCATCTAGTACGACAGCAATAGTGTAGTGGCTGACTGTCCTGCAAGATAATGTTCAAAATGGGTCTAGGGCTTCCGTCCACATACCGTTTTTCATGTAGTGTTTTAAATTTCGTCTTGTGCCAAACGTCGCCCTTTTTTAAAGGTTTAAAGATTATGAAAACAATAGAGAGATTTAAGAAAGAAAACAAAAGGCCAATGGGAATGTTATTTATATACAATCAAGGCGTATCTTTCCCTTTAGAGTGTTATGATAATACCTGTCTTTACGAATAGATAAATAGTTATCTGTATGTATTCTGTAATTTGTTGCAAAATATAACGAAGCAAACTGCAGAATTTTCGATAATATACCATCTTTTGTCATTCCTATCATAAACTAATGAGTTCCATGCCGTTATTGTACATTTGCACGTTTGTTTCGGCTTTCCTACTACTTCCAGTTTCAAATATAAACGCTGATTTTTGCAATTCATGAAACAGCCCCTGCTCCATCAGAAACGATTCTAGCAAAAAAATCTCTAAATTTCACGACTACATTGTATTGGGTAGATGATAATCTACGTGGGTAGATGATGCTAAATTTAATAGAAATGTTTGGATCTTGGTCCACGGACAACAAACAATACAGAGGATTCGCATCATAAATTAAAATGGTCTTCAAGAACACAAAAGTCTTTTTTGAATTTTTGTGTATTTTCTGTAAGGAATACAAGTCCACTTTGTCAAGACAAGTCGATACAGAAAAATTGGTATGACTGCGTTATATTCTGATTACGAATAAGAAAATATTAAAACCAAAAGCATTGTATATAATGCAAAAGTGTAGCACATTTCAACTTGTACCTGCTTTTTCATCAAGTACCTGCTTTCATATAGCAATACAGTGTCAACGGTTTTTTTCTTAAATTCAAAGTCGCTGCCTTTTTATGTGAGAAAAGAGTTTAAAAGGGATTAGTAAAAAAGGTCGAAGTTTGGGAAGACCTTTGGATGAAAGGATCGGTTGGCTACAGTGATTCATTTTTCTAGCTTATATCTTGGACTAATTGAACCCTACCAAAAGTTTTTTTGTCGAAAATTGTAAGTACAAAGAGAGAAATCTGCGAAAAATAATACATGCGAAACATTGCAAAGAAAGTGCAAAAAATTATTTTGTGACAATATTTTATGGAAAATATAAAAAGCAAAAAAATGTGATGGGAAAAATATTTAGCAGAAAAAGCAGAACCAAGAAAATCTGCCGAAACGAAAAAACAGTCCAAAAGGTTTTGAAAAATGGCATGTGGACGAAATCCCGAATCCCGCACAAAACATTAGTATTGTGGCGGTAGTAGTACTAGTACGTACAACGACCGATTTTTTGGGTGGTTCCAGAGAGAGAGAGAGATCCCTGATGTGCATCAACTACTTTGAGTCTCTACTAAAAGCATAGTAAACCAACTTACACGGGAGAAGAGTAATGTTGGCATATTGGTAATAGAATTTGGAATGGTAAAGCGTCTTTTCTGTTCAAAATCTATATGGCTGAGTAAACATCGCAAAAATCTAGAAGTAATAATAAAGTAAATGTCAATTTCTGTTCTTGAAGTATGTAAACGAAAATATCGCTTCTATCAAAATATAAACACTGCGTGTCTGTTCGAAACCATTTTTCGAAAAAGACTGCTTTTGACACATGTTTTTTGCCACTATTTCCTTAATGCACGCTGTCACGGCGTTTCTATACTAAACTTGAGCACATTTTCCAATTGTTTTAAACGTTGATAGAGTGCTCCCGATGCGTACTCAATAATTGGCATTTTAAAAATGTAAATCTTTTACTTTCAACTACAAACGAACTCGCTGAGAATCCGGTAACAGACATCATCACGGGCTGTTAGTGTAAGCAGCCGAGCCGTCAATGATTCTGCCCATTAGTCAACCATCTCATCATTAACGTTGTTAATTGGTTTCTCTGCAAAATGCGGCGACGAAAGATCGCCTTTGATGCATACTATCTACCACGAAATACTTGCGTTCGTTCTGAAACTTGGCAAAGCAGATGCATGGCAAAACCAGAAAGTGGAAACAAGGTCCAGTGTGCCTATTGCTTGTTACGGGTTTTGATGAGATTTTTCTTGATCGTGATTGAATACAAAAACAATAGGAAGAAGTGTTTCCGAGGACTGTGGACCAGACAACTTGAACAGAGGACCAGTATTAACGATGTTTCTGGGGTGTACATGGCAGTTTGGAAATGAGGAAGTAGTGACACATGTCATTGATACTCTTTCCAGTCTACATGTTAGAGAGACAGTTTTCAAAGTTTCAAAAACAATAATTTCTGTACATAGAGTAAGCAGCAGGAAGGAACAAAGGAAGTTTTTGCTGAAGAGCAACGAAGCAATTACAAACTTTCACCACAACTAAAAGCAATTGAGGTAAATTGGGCCTAACGTGTTCCTGGAACTTGGAACCAAGCACCCATGAACGTTAGTCGGATGTGCTTGCCACATCAAAATTGAAATCATGTCTAGTCCACGTAAAGGCGGAACACAACGTGAGTCAACGTGACGGGAAAACAAGTTTAAGAGAAGGCTTTCAATTAATGCAAATGAAAACTTACGCATTCAAGCATTTTATTAAACATTTTATTCTCTAATACTCCAGTTTCCAGCTGTCTGTACCGTAATTTTCATTTTTCTCCTGAAATGAGTGACGAATGAATGTTCTGGGCAACACGAGACAGTAAGACAAAGTGTACACACTTTGACAATAAGCCGACACGAAAAGAAACCAGCCTATTACGCGATTCTAGAGGGAGGGAGAAGCAGGGATTGCTAACCACGAAATCCAATGCCCTGTCGTATTAATACAGTTGTGATGAGCTGGCATCAGCATTTTCCATTTAAGTATATTAATATGGAGTAACATTTTAAAACGGCTGTAATTTTTCACAAATTTTATTTTGACAGAAAACCGAATACAGCGTTGGAATCAGCATAAAAAACTTGTCCAAGACCGCATTAAAAACCTCTTATTCACCTCAGGTAGTTCCCGTGTGAGAGGAATCTCCGTGAAACTAACGTCAAAACGTACAATTAAACAGCCACAACGCAAAATCTAATTTTTAAATAATAATTAATTTTTCATTCGGCTGTAGACTCCTTCGACTTTTGGTTATTTAATTGGTTTTATCTACGCCGCACATATTATATATTATTACATATTCAGAGTATTTACATTGTTTATATTTAATACAGGATTTAGTGGTCATGTAGTTGTAAGTGGAACCCGACTCACCATTTCTCGGACTTGAACCTTTAAATCGGTGAATGGATCGACATGTTTTTTTTAAATCTCCTACAACCTCTTCAATATGAAAAATGTTTACATGCCTGTATTCCCAGCAGTTGATTTGGCTTTTGACCTTACACAACTAAACTCATACACTTAGCAGAATCAATAATTACTTAACTGTCACACACAGTGGGCGGAAGATACCTGGACCAACCTACACAAAATATTATCACTGCTCCAATCTCTTGTCAGATTACCCTTGTCAAAATAGCTACATAAGACGGAAGCTGGATGTCTACTTGTTTGGCGGTAGCAGGAACTTGTTTCCATGAAAAGGGGATTAAGGAAAACATTGAATTGTCTTTTATTCGTTTACAGACGTTTAGACCAGTTTATTGCATATATATGTATTTTTTGCTATCCCTAATAAATAAGTAAAAAAGTACAAGGACAGTCCTAATGGAAAATAGGAGTGCACTTGAAGGAAAGCAAACAGATACTACGGCGACGCAAAAATAGGGAGACTCTAAGAATGATAAAAATGCTACAGTATTTGTGGATACAGGAAAAAGAAGCATTTTTTATTTGAAAAATAAATCTGCTAAACAAATATTTCCACATAACTTCCTCTCTTGAATCAAATGGAAAATCATTCTCGAATCTGCTTGTTTCAACATCTCTCCATAGACAAAACGGCCAGAGACAGGAAAATGGGGGAAAATCTTTAGAAAATATTTTAGCTTGGATATTTTCGACCTCTTTGTAAAAATAAATAAATGATTTTCCTCTGTTATACTTTGCTGCATTTTTTCCATGTGCCGCCGTTCAAGGCAGAAAATGTCCGTAGCCCACTCATAACAGTACACACTACAAAGTGCTAAACTCTGCCATTTACTATCATTTTTATGTTAATTAGATGAGAGTGAGAGAGATCATTACAGCGCAGTTTTAACCTAATTCGACGCTTCTGTTAAGTTTTCTGTGTTTTCCACAAATGATAGTGCAAATATTCACTTTAATGGACGTGAAAATGCTTGTGAAGCTTGACAGCAACAGGAAAACTAAAACTATCTCTATACCACGACGACATTGATTAAAGGAACGAATTCGTCACATATTAGATCACATGTTCCACAGTGGAGTGGTAAAAGCCGTAAAATACTTTTTTCAGGGTGCCAGACAACCAAACCGAGAAAATGAGACCTCTCTCCGGAACAATAATAGAAGTGAATGAATATGAAGGAAAATTGTAACATTACCGTCACGTTGTACATATTTTTTATTAGCCATAAAGCGATGCTGCTAGCTACATGGTACGTTTTATCGGGAAAAAATGGCAAGAAAAGGCAAACGGTCGTACAAAGTATGTCCCATGAAAAAACGTCATTTCAATGCTATATGATGGCTCTTGAATAACAGGAAAACGATAAACGATATAATCTCTTATTTATTACCACGTACTTATTATTTTAAAAGGTCATTTTTTGCGTACAGCTGTAGCAGAATGACAAGATTATCACGAAATTTAAGCATTCCTGTATAGTTGTTTTGGTGTCAAAGTACTCATTATGATACATTTTAAACTTAAAGTAAATATATGGAGGAATGCTGACAGGGTCATAAAAATTGTTGCCTTTTCCCCTGCCATGCTGACAAGAGCAGTACTTAGCAGTGACACAAACTAAGCATATTATTTCACTAAATCATAAAGTTGTTAGTGTTGCTGCTGTGGCTCAAACTCGTCTTTCTCCAACACTGCTCATTTCTTACGACTGGCATCGAGGTAACACACTCCACGAAGATACTTTTGTAATAACATACTGGACGCTCATCATCATCGTATTCCTCATTACTCCCATCGGCATCGCAAATGGACAAGTGGACATTTATGGCAGCAAATTGGCAAAGTGTTTGTATGAAATTCTTGAGGAATTTCCGGTGATTATTGAATTTAGCTGGATGTACGATTCTGCTCCGTCTAAATCTTAGCACGACAAAATTGTTTCCATTGTTAATGTTATTTTTTGATGTCGAATCAGTCTCTACATCAGAGCAGTTAGAGTCACCAGTAGCACTAAGCCCCAAAATAACGTGTAAGGTACAAAGTAAGGTTCGAGTGGAATGCCACACAAACACCTAAAATAGTGATACTCATAAACCCGGATCTTCTAGCCGTTCGTTTGTGTACAGAGACGAGAGGGAGAGAGAAAGAGAGAGATACAACGTTTAAAAGTAGGTGCATGCTACTGGTAGTGTAGCAAAGCCGTTATTATCATCGCCACGTAGGTCACATTACACAAACAGCATTTGGATGTCTGGATTACCACTATACATGATACTTCGGAGAACCGGTTAGATATATAAGCATATTCATTTACTTGGACCGTGTACGCTTGGTTGGATGTGATATTACGACCACGGAAACAGAGAAGAAGAGAAGTTTATTTGAAGGATGATGCCGAATGGTGACCGCCCCAGAGAGTGAGCAGAGAGCAAGCCAGCGGCATAAAAGTTCAAGATTACTGTTTTGCTCAGGCAATTGTCCAAATTCAACATAAAATTATACGGCTTATAGTAGGATTATGCTGCATATGTGAGTGTTAGAGGGTCGCACTAAAATGAAAAGGATAATGTGTGTGTGTGTGTGTAGTTTGAATGAAATTGTAACAAGCAACATCGTCAGAACTGATCCACTTATATAAAAAAAAATCTGGCGTGGGAAGTGGTAGAATCGTATCACCATCTAAAGTACTGCTGTCACGTTGTCTCTACCAAGTCATGACCACGAATCTAGTTTACTAATCCAGGGATGTAAAGCATGATTGATCTGACTCTGTTGGATCCTACTTCAGTTTGTACGCTGGGCTCTACTCTTCAGAGAAATACTGGCTACTAGGGGGTCGAAAAATATACGGTGAAAGCAGGAGGAAATTAATACATACATATCTCATTCCAAAAATTGTAGAGAAAATAATAAAATTATTGGCTGGTTGTAACTAACAGCTACATTCTAAGCTACAACGCAAATGAGAATCTTCCTTGTCTTGAAACATATTTACAATGCATGCTCGAGTGTTTGGGTCATTTTGGGTTAATGGGTAAAGTGTAACCGACGAGTTACTTCTAGAACTTTTGACATAGACTATTTAAACCGATCAGCTTACGTAAATACTAGCTCTAACTTGTATAAAGGCTTTAACCATTGACATTTCCTATTAAGCTGGTGGTAAATGACAACAGTTGATAATTAAAATACTTCGTAAGTTTGACATCACAACTAAATTGAAATTTGGTTACGTGTAAGATTTAAATTGGGTTTCAGCATGAAGTGATAATGATTTTGAAATGCGTACCTTCACTTGTTGGTACAACGTGAACGAGGTAACCACTGTGGCGTAGTCCTCAGTTCCTCCGTTAGAACTATGGTTTTATCGTCTTTTTTAGTATGTAAACATTAGAAACGTTTGCTACAAAATGCAGAATGTAAGGTCATGTCCATGATTCATTTTAAATTGGAAATTCGGTCTAAGGTTATAGAGTACTGTGCTAAACGGAAATAGTGAAAGTTACAAGAACAAGCAATGTCAAACGTCTTCTAACTTTTAACAAGATTATATTTTCTATCAACTTGAACACCTCTACATTAAAATAACCCACGCAAAATAGACGTGAAAACTAACCTACCCAAATCGATTTATGCTACTATTACTTCCTGAATTTAATTACAGCGAACTCATGGTTAATGGACTGGCTGACGTCATTTTCTAAACAATAATTTAATAGTTACCTGACTCTCTTTGTCACGCGGCTTTGATAAACTTTCCTGACTCTGGCCTATATTTGCACTATTGGAACTTTCATAACTAAATTTTACAACATAAATACGTACACTGTTTTCCTACTATGATCTTCGCACCTTCGATAATTCGGTTTCCTCACTGGAAAATTATTTCCAAGCTTGTCAACATTCCAATTTGCAATTTTGTTCTTGAGTATGAATTCCAATTTGCCTTGCCGGTAATACTGGTGTTATAGGGGACGGGAATTGATATTACAGCCGAGTTTCCTTTCCAAAAGGAATAGTTTTGTGGAACTTTCCAATGTAAAATCTACTGGCGGAGTGAGAGCCGTTGACCACATGCTTGTAGTTTATCAACGACCGCACCATTTCAATCGAGATAATTTGACTAAAAAGGAAGGGTTGATATGAACAAAGTTTGGCATAGATTATAACCGAAGTTGATTTAATAGATTTAATTTAGATTGGCTTTCGTTAGCAAGTTGAAACGATGATGGCGTTCAGAGTCAATCTTGGGACGTGTTTCGTTTGCATGATCCAAATTGGCATTTATTTAAAAGTCAAATATTTACCAAACGAATTTGAATGATGCTGAGACTGAGATATTATACGAAATTTTAACATCTTTGACTTCCGCCAGTTATGTACTTACGATGAACAAATAAATAAGTGCATGTAACTCTAGTGAACTTCCCGCAATGTAAACTTAGCAAATGAACAAACTTTTGCTTTAGAAAGGCCACCACATTTCTTATCCCTATGGTAATGTCGAGATGTGCTGAACGTTTGTTTTCCATATCCCGTACTACCAAAACATATTTTTTTGATTATCGAAAAATAGACATTTTCAGGATGTGCAAATATACCCAATGTGATGTATGCATGAGTGTAAAACGTTCCCGAGATTTGGTGACTGTTTTTACGATACATAACCAATATGCCGTTGGAAACTGTACAACTGTATGAAAATATCACACAATCAGGTTTACAATATTTTTTTGCCACTTCATAGCCAAAATGAAAAGGCTAAGCTGTGTTTGAGCATCCTTACGCAACAAGAGCGGTCCAAAGCAATATATCAAAAGCTTAGAGGCTTATCGTAATCTCAACTGAAAGCATGAGTTCAAATATGCACAACCATACTTAAAACAAAATAAACAAAATACTCTTGCAGCTCATCTATGAATCTCCAGAGTGGCCGAATAAATTCTCCTTTTCGGTGAAAATGAGAATTTTTTTACTACACGTAGATGTCCTACAACTGGTCAGGTAAAAGTTCAAGTGCTGAATTTTTGAAAGCATAATAAATAATAATACTGAAAAGTGAAAGTTTAGATGATGTTCAACAAGCTTACCTTTATAAGCCGAACGATGTTGCCTGCATGAACATAACAAGGTGGGACCAAGTCTTCCAACTTGGTCGAGGCCGAAAGCGACATTTCATTTTTGTCGGAGGAAGAATAGCAAGTGGCGAGAAGACAAACAGCACGGGCAACGCCAGAAGTTTTCTTTGTAATAATCTCTTCTGCGTACACAGAATGGTCGTCACCTCGAGTATCCCCTCCACCACCACAAACACCGCCGCAGCTACTGCTTCCACCGCCATCGCCATCTGCAGCAGGTTGCGTTAACTTTCCCGGGCCTGGACTTTCGTTCAGTAGTGGTACCAGCGACGAGTCCTACAAATCCGTTAGATTTCGTTAGAAACTAATGTAACGCTTTGCGCTTCATCTGCACATTTCATGGTGATCAGTACATATAACGACTCTTTTCATAAACAACACGAGTAGTTTTTGCAGTTTTTGGATGCTGGCATTTTCATACTACTTTTAGAGAGTTCTGTTTCTATTGTTTATTGGAGTAGTGGCAGAGTAATGAATGACAATTTAAAAGCAGGTATAGTATCACAAAAAGCCATTTACTCATTTCAAACATTACACATTAGTAACATACCATTGTATATATTTTCTTTTAGCTTATACTTACCTTATCATCTTCAGTAATTTTGTTTGCCGGTGATTTCTCGGGAGCTACACTGGGCGATGGAAGGGCAGGAGAGGCAGTTGGGACAGTATGGATTTTAGGAGGACGGGATCTCCGCTTACAACTAACCTCTGCATCTATATCCGAGATTTTTCAGAAAGGAAATTATAAATGAATAATTCTTCCAAAATTGCACGTTAACTTCCAAAAAGTACAACTTAATCCAAATTTGACTCTGCCTACCTCCCAGTACTCCGTTTGAATAGCCTCGAGAGATTCTAGTTCATGTGTATCTTCTTCCAATAGCTGATGTTTTATGTGGACGTTACAGAGAAAGAAGCAAATAAAAAATAAGATATTTTGACCTCTACCAATGTTTATTTCTATTTTATTTTTTAATTTGAACTAACCAAAGCTGGACACAGCATTCGTATATGATCCGCCCATCTTAGGTACGGCGGGCCACACGAGGAAACTCTAGCAACGAAATCTTTCAACTCTTTAATGACACCGCTTTTTGCTTGTGGTCGACAAGTTGTCACCCAATCCTTTAAAAAAGTTTGTATTAGAATATAAATGAACATCGTTCTCAGCAATTCTCATTTCTTGAAACAACAACACTGAAATGGGTTACACACGTTACCAAACAGATAATAATAACAAATAAAACACACAGTTAACAATTATTGCAAAATATGTTTCTGAATCGGGATTCTGAAAAATATAAGTCAAGGGAACAAATTGTTTTTCATAAATCTGTTTTTTATCTTGCTGTTTACCATACGGTATGTTACAAATTTTCTAGGGAAATGAATAGCATGAAGAAGCATGTGCATGTAAGTGACAGCATAGCAATACTTTAAAGTACAAAGCAAAAGCAAGTTACGAGAAAAACCAGTCTCTGAGCTTTCATGCTCTCTGTGTGAACTTTATTCTCTGTCAAAAACTCCGATACTCACGACTGCTATTCCATCTTAATATTATCTAAAACCAGTGGCCACTGATCAATGTAAAAATATTATATGGCATTAGTAATTGCTATTATCAGTACTACTTGAATAAGACTGCTTACGAAAAAGAATAAGCTATTGCAATGAAGCATGCAACGACTTGGTAACGTAGACCAGCGTTCCTCACATAATAAACAACGATATACAAACGAGCTGAACGCTGGATAGTTAAATACACAAAATGTACACATATATAATGTGAGAGTTTACGAAAGGGTAGTGAGATTGCATTACTTCTACAAACAGCAATACAGCGCGATGAACCAGGGGCATGTCCGAGATAAAAATGCTGTCATGACGACGACAAGCCGAGCTGGCTGGAGACACGGAACTTCGTCTGCTTATATCGCCACCGCCACCCCTGTCGTTGCCACTGCCAGTAGCGGAGATCTTCTCTTCGAAAGGGCTAATACCCCGAGAAAACGCTTTTGGAGAATGTGGTGTCAACAGGCCAGGAGAAGGGGGTGGAGGAGGAATGGGAGATGGTAAAACGGAAGGAAATCCTCTCACTGGACTTGAGGGGCTGAGCAAATGTACCGAACTCGGAATTGGGAGCGTTGGTGAGGTTGGAGGAGGTGTGGTCGAAAGGCCTGGTAGTATAAGTGGTAATGGAGCATCTAGAGTTACTTTTGGCACAGATCGGGAACGAGGCCGAGGTGATGCGGGGGGAATTGCTGGCGGGGAAGGAGGCTCTATTGACGTGTCTAGGAAGTCAGGAAGATTTTGAAGACGTCTTTGAAATGCTAAAATCTCATCCTCAGGAGTGTCTTTACAAGGAGATACCACTTCCGGTGCAACATCCAATGACCTATTGCGACTTAAACGTCTCGTTTTCTTATGATGCAAACTCCCGAAACGAAAGGACTGTAAATAAATGGAAATTATGTTTTGAAAGTGGCATCCTGCGACAGAGCATCAACGTGTGCAATTGCATTATGCTAAAAAATTGCTTACCTGCTTGGATAAGAAGGACGGCGATGTCGCTGGTGTATTATTTTGGCTACTTGGCCCACTACCACCATTACCACCGCTTGCTCCATGCAAACTTTCTCTTGACGTTGCTGCTCTAAGAGCAGCAAGAGGAAGGAGGCCGAAAATGGAGCTCTCTCTTGGCTTCGAATAAACTTCAAGGGATAACTTTTGACTATCCTCTGATTTTTCAACGCTTGCCTCTTGACTTGATGACCTCCACTTTGAAAATATTCCACGTATGGTATTGTTCTTTTTGGTTGGTGACGAAGGTTGAAGTTCTGTAGGTGAAGTTTCCTCTAACTCATGAAGCACTAAACTTTCCTCGCCTTCCCCGAGATTTGTTCCGGTAGCACAATCCACTGTAAGGCTTACCTAAATGAAAACGATTAAAAAATACGATAATAAATAAAATACGATTATAACGAACTATAAATAAAATTTTAAATACGTGAAAAATTGGTTCAAGCGTGGATATTTACAGAGTAGCATTCTTCGTATTTTAGCATGATGTGACGTACCTGCCTCCTCCGTCTCAACGTTAACGGAACGGATTCATCTGTACTTGAAGCTCTGCTGCGTGATGTCCTTGACTCACCAGATAAAATGGAGAAGACCGAATGACCTGAATGGCCCGAATACGCAGAGGCAAATGAGGCACGTGAGGCACAACTTTTCCATCTACGAAGGGCTAGCCCCGTACTAAGAAGTCGGTGTAATAACAGTCTCAATAGTATTGTTGGATGAATTATAGCCGGAAAGCATGTTTGGAATATCTTCACGAAAGCTGGATCTAGTTCGGGTCCTCCAATACTATCTCGGCGACCTTTTCCCATATCAGAAATTGTAAAGTATAGACATTTCAATTGCCAAACAGCTCTACACACTTAATGTAACTCGTTCTATGTCTCGTTAGAAACTATTTATTGTCTTACTTTCAGCAGAGTGTCTTCTAAAATGAAGCCCAGGCGAGAAACAATTGCGATTTGGACTTTGATTCATCCAACTTGATGATGATGGCTCACGCAAGTATGGGGAACCAGGAGCTGCGCTCACCTTTTAGAGATTATGAAAGAAAAAACATGGTGAAATTTTAGCGGATACTCTTTCTCAAACAAGTGCAACCCTACCTTTCTCCCAGGCGCGGCACTCCATCCCACATCTTTCTATCTCTTTCCACCTCTGACGACTAACTAAGACAAAATTTTGATGAACGGCCAGCTTAAATACAGGATATGCCAAAAAAATCCATAACTTCCCACAAAAATAAAAGCATAATATACAGAAGCTGATGATTTAAGTGTGCTATTACTTATATTAGTTTATGTACACTTCTTTATCATCAGAATGAAATAGCGGACACGAAAATACGCTTTCCTGTGTTGATATACACCTTTGGCTTCCAAAAAAAAGTTTTAAAATGATATGGCTGCAATATGGCATACGTCTCCGGCAGATAAATGCACGGAAAATCATAGGGCGAAGGATATACAAATTGTTCTACCTTCACACTTCATCATGTAGACTACCTTTTGAAGCAAAGCGTTCGTGGAAATATCACATGAGTTTACACACAAGTAATATCACTAAGTAGCTGAAACAAACAACGATGCCATATCTCACGGCTTGTCCGTCGATATCCTTCGAATACCCAAAGCACCAAACAAGTTTAAACTCCACAGTGAGATTCCCCAATAAAGTAAATACGTATATACAGTCACACCATCACAACGTTGTCTACTATTAGTTCTCATTTTCGCTCACTTTCGCTACTTCCTTACCGCTGTCTAGCAGCGGTTTATTAGATTTACATGACTGCCAATCATTTGATGAACAAACTTTCTCAAAGCATGCTAACTTGTATTGTTTACGCTTGAAAGGCGAGAGGGAGGAGAACTATACTTTTTTCTCTGTGGATATTATTATTACTTGCCACAATATACCAAAGGTTGTCGTGTCCATTTCTCTCTCTCTTTTTTTGCTCACTTTCTACATCTGTCTTTTTTGCTTCTTCTACTTTCTCTTAGTTTTGTGATATTCAGTTGTAATGGAAATTCACCAACTTTTTGTCTGTTTTCAAAAATTATGACAAAAATATTATACCTGTTTTGGAGAAAGTGAGATACTGTATCGTATTTATTATACTTAGCATCCAATCATTCAAAGCATGCGTGCGCAAGCATAACAAAACTTATTCTTTTGCTTTTGGCATGACACCTCTTTAACGTATTACGTACGTGCGTTATGCTTATGCTACTATATTCACTGAGATTTTATGCACAGAACTAGATAATGGGATAAAATGATGCTGCCTCATACCTGACAGGAACTTTTTACTTTCCTTTTACTAAAAAACTCGAGATAATATGCTTGTGCAGTTCACTACTGCTACTATACAATAAAGAGGAAATGAATCTTGCCAGCACGAGTGAAAAGGTATCTACAGACTTTGCTTTCTTCTACTGCCTACTAACACTGTGCGCTTCTTCAAATACTGTTTGTTCGTAAATGTATTTAAACATACACAGGAGGGGAAAGGTGTGGCAAATCGATTGGCTACCTCAAGGGATTTAAGGACCCTGATAAGAGTGGACTCCACGGACATCGCAATCACAGGTGGTAAACCGCCACTTCCAGAGTGAGGATGGCCCAATACCGGGGGTGGTGTTGAGCACGTCCATGTAATGAACAAGTCTTCATTGCCCAGATTTCCACTGGTGAAAGTGGACTCATCTTTAAAGACAAATAGAAGAAATTTGATCAGCGAGAATGATAGAATAACACATGCATCGACATAATATTCATCTGCCAATCTGGTTTTAGACAGGGCCCATGGGCAAGTACTGAGGCTGATTATGCTATCAAGTTTATAAATAGATACAACTATTTAGACTTCCCCACATGAGTCCTGTAAACCCTACTCTGACAGGCTTGTTTGAATGTAGCACAGCTGAAGAATTTGAAAGAGAAATTAGTTTTTCGGTGTAAATAGATGACATAATGCCAACAACAGCTACCATAAATTTCATATTTAGGGAGAACATTAATCAGAAATTATATTTTCCTCAAACAACCTATCGGGAAATGTAACTATCGTTATTCCATCTACATCAGAAAGTTATTGTAACGTTCTGTTTGGGAAGCGTTCTCGCAATGAAAATTCGAGGAAAATAAAATATCCTTTAGTTTACATCAAGGAAGAAACTGTCAAAAGCAAAAAAATTGGGACGAGCTATTCTCGTCTAGAAAGTACAGATGCGTATCAAACTGGCGTATTATTACAATATCCATTGAAGGTACACGAAGGGTTGATCATACACCATCAAACGGGTCTACGTCTTTTTTGACTAACCTGCTGTGATGAGATCAAAGACGCTGACACGGAGTGCGGACCGGTGATGAAGTCCTAGGTACACAAGAAGTCGCGCAGCATGATGTTTCACATAACGAGCAAACAGGGTTGTGTGATTCGTGTAAAAAAATTCGTCTGCAGGTAGCAGAAGGGGTGGTAGGGCATCCGCAACCCCTGCATCTATCAATGGCTTATGGTGAGCAGTGTCTAAGGCTAGCGTCGCCAAGATTTGCAGAACCAAACAAAGCAGTTGCTGCAATATTTATTAAAACGGATCATTTACAAGTCACCAATGTAGGAGGCAGTTTATTGCTTTATTCGGGATTAAATAAAAGTTTAAAAAAGTTAAAATTCACCGATACAATGTAATGCACAAGCAAGGTTTACGATCAATAACGGAAAACAGTGCTAAATATGCTGTTGTCTGCATTCACCTCGAATTTTTAGGCGAAATTCCAATACGTCAACTCATATTGATCAAGTTTTAGCATAATTGAGTCATAATCATATTTGAATATGGCTTCTTAGCATCGATGGTTGTCAATTATATTTGCTTTTGTTGTAATTTAAACATTGAGAAATGGCTAACGCTGATTTCAGTGTACCATAATAAAACTTGCTAATAGTTTGTTACGGTTTTTAGAATAATAATATTATGACAATATGCGTCTTCTCGGATCAAAAAATATTAACTATTTACCACATCAAATACGATAATTAAAGTCTCTGTGGTAAAACCAACTTGCCTATACACATAGTAATAATATGTAATATGAGAAGCTGAAATAAAGGTAAAGGTTTACACATAACATTCTATGAAAAGGTAAAATCAAATCAAGCCCATTTAAAGCCTCAGTGGAAACATTCGTTCCACTCCCATGACTTTCACTTTGTGGAAGAGTTCTCACGCAGATAATATTACATATGTTATTTGTGTACACAAGTACCTATTTACAAACAGATTACTTTCCCTGAGGGGTATGCAATAGTAGAGTGGATTGCGGAATAACTATGTTCAGCACCGATTCGGTTTCCGACTTTTCAGATTTTCCATTTTTCCAACCAGTTTTTCATTACATGTTGTTCGTTTTACATAACCAAACCTTACCCCAGGAACCAAAACTTCCCAGGGTTGTTAGATAACTGATCGGTCATGTATACTTTGCACGGGCTTCCGTGTGTGTTGGCAGATAAAGTTACCTCACCATGAATTAATAACAAAATCATACATACCACATATCAACTTCCTTCCAATACATAATCTTGCTCATTGTCAGTAGTACTACATTACATTACACAAACAACAAATTTGGGGTAACCAAAGACGATGTTGCTAACGGTACATATCAGCACATTTCGGGTGTACATTACATTTCCCGGTTAAAAACCTTAATTAGAATGTCTAATACAAGCACAAGAAAAAAAATTGAACATACTGGGTCGTGCGTGGCGTCAAGGGCGGCGATTAAAATCCGTAGAGGCGCTTCACTTACTAATGCCTTTTGGACGGCAGGAGAATGAACAAGAAAGACGAGGAGACGAGCACTCAGAAGTTGCAAGCAGTGAGCACTACATGCTCTCCTCCTGTAACATTGAATAAATTACAATTCGATAAACTTCAATTATTATTTATATTTTTATATTTCCCCAAATATACGATTCACCACGATGCCGTAAAAGAATATACATTCTACAAAAATATTAAATTATCCACGAGCATTATAGAAAATAATTTGGTTGATAGAAAAATGATTCACCCTGCCAGGAAAGTGTATCTGAGAAAATTTAATCCATATAATCTTGTGCGTGTGACAAGTATCTTCCATTACCTGATACCTACAAAACGGGTAATATAAATGCATGGAGCGTAGATTTTTAACTTTCTTTTCCCCCAATTGAGAAAGATACGAGCAAACAAAATAACTTTCTATTTCCATTCGTCTAAGCGTACAATTCTTTGTTTCCGTGAACTATTTCGAATGCTGATATACCCCGATACATTACGCGGTGTAACTTTCGTGAAGCATGGAGAACCTATCACGGTGTATTCCCCACCGTTGCAGATTTCAAGCAGAAACCCGGAGGAAAAGGGAAAAGAAAGCAGGTAATGTTATTACGCTTACGTCAAGTTAACTTTCCCATTGTTCAATTTACTCCGCAGTACAGAAAACACGAAAAGGATACCCTTAATCAACTTGTCTTCTTCGATTCATTCACTCCTTTCTAACAGGTCACTTTTCACATCCACTTTCGAATGCAATTCTTTTGCCTACCTCCATCACTAGTACGACATGTACACGTAGGAAAAACTCTGCTCAATTAATGTTGTGAATGGTAAGGGTGAAGTGAGAGAGAAAAAGTTTTTGCCGAAATGCCATGCCGTCTTTTTAATTTACCAGAAAAATATTCAGTGAGGCTGAAAAAATGAAGGGGCATGTCAGATTCACAAAGTTTTTACACAAGTTGTATATTAAATAAACTCTCGATTGTGTTTTTCCTGCTATATACGGAGAATTGGAACAAGGAAGCTTTGCCAGAATTCGTTGTGGATGACTGATTTTATGCACAGCTGAAAATCATGATATTCTCACCTGACTGACGGTGTGCACGTTTGACGAGATCCAATCGTCCGTTTGTACAAAGTCACGGCGTTATGAAGTATATTAACTATAGGTCCAACAGCAGGCTCGAGTATATCTGCACAAAAAACCGTATAAACATAAGTCACATTTCGAACAAACAATTATTCTCTAGAGAGCAAACCTCTAAAATTAAATTACCCGTGGATGCCTATAACACTATACAATCCCTACAATAGCACAAAATGGCTCCACGACGTATATATATGCCGTACGCACAACAATAATGGCTTGAATGTGTATATGTTCATTTTCCTTAAATAAAATAGTGCGCTCGTTCAAGACGCGGAAGTGCTCATAACTAATGCATACAACACGTCCTCCCAGCAAAAATTTCATGTGATCAAATAAAGCGAAGTTTATGTACTTAAAAACTATGTCTCATATCTAAATCTAATTGTATATTTATATTCGAAGGTAGTAAAGTTTTTTGATGATGTGATATGTGTAATTGACTTATATTCCATTTCATGTGAGTGCGCACCACCATATATTTCTCTGTGGTGCGATGTGATTAATTTCTAACGAGTTGAATAATGTACGCAAGCAAAGTTAGTTGACATGTAGAGTTTTTTTCCTTCGTAAGAAGGCTCCCTCGAGGGGTAACTTTTGACCTCTTCCGTACTTTCATTTTCATAATTGGTTACACTTCATATTCCAAGTAAGATGTTGGTAATATTATATGTTGGTAATTTGAAAGATACACGAAGGGAAACGCTAAGGAGAGCAGAATGACAGCATTGCGCTACTTCTACAAAGAGACTGCTGAATTCCATGAAACACAATTACTTTCACTCGATTTACAGGTAGATTAATATGGACCACGCGATGGTGGGAGAGGTTTTGTACGCCAGGTCGCTACCATTACAAATCCTGGAAAGTCGTTATTTTGTCATTAAGGTTCTGTTATTCAATTGGTTGATACATATATAAGGAAACTTAATCCAGCAAACCGACAATATTCACACGGGTTGAGTTAAAGTGGCACATTATTCAATTTAATATTTTATACGTGTACTAACCAGTTTAAAAAATACTTCAAACAAATTACCAAAATAATTTACATCTAGGGTACATGGCAAAAAGCCACATATAACATACTATTGTCATAGTCAACATCACTCCAAGCCTAAGGAATGTCCATGCAAAGTATCAAAAATTCGTTATTTATTACTGTGTAATTTGAACCAGTTCATTTTGACACTTTTCTCTCATGTATTGGAGCTTTTGCTACTCAAGACAAAGTGAAAAAGGATAAAATGGGAAAAGAAACAGAAATGGAAACGAGATATTAAGAATTAACTCCACTCCTGTATCACGAGTGTCTCGAGTTCGTGCCGAATGTCAGTAAATAGAGTTTTGGCAGTAATAGTGGTATTCATGTATAGTAGATGGAAATGTATATACATGTCACAAACACAAGCTGAAACGGCAGGCATGGGGGATGAAGTAAATTGGAAAACATTTACACACATCACATAAGCACTGACATCCACTGCTACCTGTCCTGATGTGAATAATTTTTAGTGAGTTGCTAAATAGAAGTAAAAATGGCAATATGAAAACGGTCTCATACTTAGTTGTAGTAATGGTGTGCAATACATGAAATAGTAATACCACTGAAAATTGTTCTCGACCGCTACTACCACCATCATATCATCGTCGTCATTGTCCTATGACAGGATTGTCGTTGAGGTGATCAGCAGAACATATTATACAGCCAGGATATGTATACACGTAGGAATAATTTTTTTTCCAACGAATTCTCACGTGACACATTTTAGAAAACTAAAGAAAGAGTAAAAATATCTACGTGGCAGTTTAAGTGTAACTACACCAGTCGGTCTAGTCTACCTATAGCTGTCGATTTCATTCAAGGGCCTATAAAACAGAGAGATAATGCACTGGTACTACTACTTCACGTTCAATACATACAATTTGCTCTTCTCCTAATCTCCCATTCCTACCACTCCCCTACAATTTGTTTGGCATAGCTTACATTTATGAAGAAAAAACCGACGACGACACAGTTACCTGTCCTAAATGTAAGCTTCCTGTCTGGGTTGAGTGGATTTCCATTGCTAACTATTCACCCAGTGGTGGAGGTATGCATATATCTGCCATCTCAATAGCACTCGTGTGTTTTTCCTTCTCAATAAACACTTTTGAATACAATAAGTTTGATAACAAACTGCAAGTCACGTAGGTATATAAAAATGGCGAATAAAACGTGGGTGATGACAGCGGTCCCTTTACTATTACCATTGCTGTACAACATCATCATTGTCGTCATCCTCAACGTACGTACATGTTGCCAGTTCCAAAAAGACGAAAAGTTCCAAAATAACAGCACATGATCGCATTTAAACTTGGACATGTGGTAAACACGCACACACACTTACAAAAAAGTAGGGGCTTGTGAGAAAAGAAAGTATTGCAGGAAGAAATTGATACTGGGCTGGGCGCAGTTTTGTTTGTCCGTCTGTCGCTTACATTCCTACCGCACGCACTTATGACGGAAGGAAACTATGGTGTAAGCCAAGAGGCATTGCAGCATCTAGGAAAGCACAGACCTTTAATTCGTCTATAGAAAATTCAGTGGTTTTTAACCTCAAACGTATTGCCTGGTTACATCACACACAATCGTACATTTATATATAAACATGATTGCCTACCTTGCCAGAGCAGCACGTACGCTAAGAGTATACAGGATAGTGCTGACGATGAATTGAGAGTGAAGTGAAAGGAAAAGGAGAATAGAAAAAAAAACCTCTGGTGTTTGTGTGATAAAATGGGAAAGAGCCGCGGAGTATACAGTGAGTTACTGGAGTTTTTTGGGGAAAGTGAAAGAGAGTCACACAGGCTTCCGTGACAAACAGATATCGGTTAGATAAATTTTTCATGGTTTCGATTTAGAAGATGGGATAAACCAAGCTATATAGCCAGTACGTACGGTAAGCTATAAGTTGTAAAAGTACACATCAAAACGGCCATTCTGCGACAATAGCTGCAATAAATACATACGTTGCCCCCACTTAGCACGTATAAACCTATTACGTATTCAAAACATACGACAAAAACGTAATGCCTGTATAAGTGGATGGGAGTATGCAATGCATTTAAATATACAGGACAGTGGAGCAAGAAAGTGAGGAACCAAACGAACCAAAAATAGTGACGACAACAGCCGTAGAGGGTGATGCAAGTACAGGGAAACACGAAAAAGTAAAACTTTGAAGACATTGGCAGCTCAAGTATTATAAAAGTGACAATATATTTTGCACACAAGAAAAACGCCAAAACGTCCACGGACAACGGTGCATATAATATCCGGCTAAGTCGGGGTAATAGTAGCGGGAAGAGAAGTTGGTAGGTTATGTGTGACAGGCAGTATGACGAAATAAAGGTTTTCCACGAGAGAAAGTATATATTTACACACAACAATATGTTAAAACGTGTACAATGAGTGTGTAACGGAGCTTACAAAATGTGTATGCACGTAGCTACATTGTTTCTGATACACACATCGAGGAAAACTGCAGTGGAAATATACGCAGACATGCATGACATGAAGTTGCAGTTATTTAGATAGTTATTGAATGGAAGCGGACAGATATTGTGTTGCCAGTTGCCGTGTGTACTGTCAATGGATGAATAGATAGTTTTTTTTACAACTACAGGAACAACATTCTCGTTCAATATTATTGTTATGTTGTTACGTGTACGATGGGGTTGTATACAAGATGGACTTGAAGATAGATCGTTTGTATCATACATGCCTTGGCTCTGTGTATGTATGTACGCAATTTTTGGAATTGAAAAAGCTAGGTCCCTTCGGGCTATTTTTTACATGTTTTCCCTATTTGCAATGCCATGTCGGAGTGGGATATACTGAGAGGGAAAACTAAAAATCAACCCAAAGGTGCACAAGCATCTCTCAAACGGACTAGAAAGAGCGGAAAACAGCGTTTACATCTTGACTGCGTACGCGGACGCTTTGATAATGCATACACCCGTCTTAATTTTCCGGAACTTCCAATTCATTCGACGATTTGGCTATACCCCTATAACCCCAAAAAAATACAAAATAGTATTATTGCAGTAAATGTCTTATTTATATAGAGAGAAAGAGATTGGGGACCGTTGAGAGTTGTCGGAAGAGGACACGAAAATTTCACAGCAAAAAGGAAAACTGTCAAACATTCAATCAACCCCAAAGCGACCAAAATAACTGGGCAAGTTTGTTGCACGTCCTAATGCTTGGAAAGAATGGATGCGGAAGGGCAGATGATGATGGTGATTGTAACTTTGAACAAGTTGGATTGTAGTAAATCGTGTGAGGCAAACGGATGAAAAACTCATCTCCGTAATGTCATGTATCACCATTACTTTCTCATCGATAAACCCCTCTGTGTAGCTGCCTGCTTGCATACGAAGAGAAACAAAATTTGTCTTGTTAAAAGGAACTTTATAAATAAAGCATGCTGGGATTAGTGAAATACATGGACAATATAAACAGCAGCATTACATTTTCAAGCTGTCCCTATACTCCACTTGTCATCACAGTAAGGAAGATACAAATGCAATGCGAGTGAACTAATGCGTCCGACAAAACCAGGATTCAATTACTGCTCTTGGCGGTGTCCTTTGTAAATTGTAAGTTGTAAATGCAACTTGATGGGATGAAAATGTACACAGCTTTCATGTGAACTTAATTGCAAGAGTACGTCCCGCCCACACACTTGCTCATTTAGTCCACTTCATCACCGGTTTTGCGTCGTAAAACCACATCCAAAACACTTACATTACGGCCTTGTCGATGAATGTTTTCCTCTGAGATGCCCCTCCACTTTTGAAATTGTAGGTGGGCAATTAACTTCCACAATTATCTATATTATTATTATTATTATTATTATTATTATTATTATTATTATTATTATTATTATTATGTAACTTGCATACATACTATACCATTCGGAAAATTGACATGTTGTAATGTTGTGTATTTGGTGTTGTTGGAGAAAGCAGGTTGTTAATCGCTTAATCTGTCAACTAAGCGTATTAGCAAACCACCTACGTACAAATGCATTAGACACGGCTTGAGGGAGTCGAGGCGACTAATATGATACGCGACTTTTTGTCTTCTCAGACTATTAAACTATATCATTATTTCAACAATGGGATGAATGTTGCCCCCAGTTGTTGATATAAGTATGTATTTCCCTGCTGACGTCGTATTTCACGGATGAATGGTAAAATGAAAGTTGTGAGTAAAAAACCACTACTTACCTAAAACGTCCTGGTTGGAAAACACGTCAGGATTCTTGAAAGAGACGTCTTTGGATTTGCTGCGTAGAAGAGGTCCTTTGCCCATGATGCCACCATTGTGCTTGGTAACAAACACTGATCCACGTTGCTGTTGAAATGAGTGTCCTGTTGTCAGCCCGTGTGATTGACTTGAGAGATTATTGCTTTGACTGTACTTATCCGGATCAATATCACGGCTGCAAAATGGTACAACAAAAAAGTTTCTTGCATGACTTTTATGCCGTAACCATACATTCAAAATTATTAAAATTCAGAAAGCATTATGTCCAGAATTGCAAACTTTCACACGCAGCATTTGAAATGGGGATGTATTTAAAACCATTTTTATCTTATCACGGTTGAATTACTTTGTTTAACAACTTCAAAACATTGCCGACAAGTTAAACCATAAAACGACTTTTTCCACTATTACATCTCTATAAACGTATAACACTTTGCAAAATTAGAGCCTTTTAAAGCTCTTACGCTGACTGAAAATATGAAAGAAGTTGTGTCAACCCCGGCAGATCGACAGGAATGAATGTTAACTTTGCAAGCGTCATTGACTGAATACAAACAAATGCACAGATTGGAACCGTCA
>JAHZNB010007491.1:0-17270 GCA_027744295.1 Callyntrura guangdongensis | reverse complement strand
TACGTGACATGAATTAATTTTTATCTAAAATACACTTCCGCTTTGGCTTTTTTTTGCATGAAGTGTTCATACGAACAAAGGTACATAATTAAGAAACATGTAACGAAATATCCCCGAAAATAGATTATAATAAATCCGGTGGATAATTTTAAACAAAATTAATACATAAATAATTACAAATTCATGAAAACCAATATGTATTTCCATTTCGCATCGAGCAAATTAAACAAATCTCTTTGCTATTATGGAAATGGCCAGAACAGAAAGAAAGTCGGAAGCTGCTGAATAATTACACAGTTTTTGTCTGTTCTTCTGCCGGCATTTCTTTCAATTCCGGCTGGAAACAAACACACGATTGCTTAATGCACTGCCATGAGACGAAAGGTCTACTTTTTCTTCATCTAATTGTTAGCCAAGATTATTTTTTTACCGTGTAGCAGCGCCATATTCCCGGCAGTTTTGGGTCGTATAAAGTACAAGCGCTTTGGAGACGAGATGAAATATTATGTATGAATATACATAAGTTTCAGTTGAATGCGTTAACAAAAAATTCTTGTGTCAAAGTCAGACATGGTGTTCATCAAAACGGTACTGAAACTAAGCAAAATACGGGTGTATGTACGTTTTGCCTGTGTGTATTTTAGCATGTTTTTGTTCATTTCCCCCTTAATTCCCAAGAGTATGGAACTATTTCATAAAAAATAATGGTAATGAAATAAACAAGGAATTTCCGCCTATGCATAAAACAAATATGTACCTAAGGAGGGATGCCGTTTTGCTGACAAGGCAGCAATGAAGTACCAATTCAATATTTCCCATTCCTCAAGCTGTGTTTGTTTAGGAAAGCTTGTCTGCAATTTCGACAAAATTTAGGAACAGTTCAAACAGTTGACTAACAGCCTGGCAGTTTTTGTAACGCCATTATATATTCACCTCACTCGTTTTTTCGCCTCCATTTCAAGGTTTAAGTTTACATGTTACTTAAATTAACCACGTGAATTTAGTAAAAAAAGATCGGTACTGCTCTCGGCGCCCCTTCTCCGTACTCTTATAACTAAGAACGTGGGTTATGTTTTCCTGTCGATTCCCCTTTGGTTGATTTCAATAGCATTCCCGTTGAAAACTTGAATAGGCATTGAATTGTCCATATTACAACAATGGATTATGTAGGTACATACCGAATCAAGTTAGTTGGCTACCAAAAGAGAGAAAAAAATAAATTTTCCAATGTTTCTCCTCTTTCTCTGTCTCTCTGTCTCTATTGTCTAATCCATTTTCTCGTTGCTTGTGCATTCAGCCAAGCATCTAAGTTGGGCCGAAGGAGTTAATGTGAAGATTTGTGCCAATGCGAGTGCCAATAAGCGTCTAACATGGTGTGCAAATACGTATTTCACTGACATACACGGCATACATATTCACACACGCCGACTTTATGACTCCTAATTGTCCTCCACGGATGACTCCCATATTTCCACAGGGAACAACCTAACAATCCTCTACTACATTTTGTCGCCCACCTCCTGTATCCTTGTAATTGTCTCATTGCCTGTATGAACGGAAATTAAAGTCGACATATTAAATACATGGTTTTCTCCTTCGAACTGTGACTATGACCCTCTTGGATGTAATGAGAGAAAGAATAAAGGAAATGAAAAGTCATCACGGTTGTTGTTATCGCCATCATCCTTCTCCAAGTCGATGTTCGACATGATGCCCATCAAATCAAATCGACCATACTTTTTCTTCCTTTTTGACTTTTCTCTGAGGATTTTTTGACTCCAACGATGGAAAATGTCGGGTTGTAGCTGATGGTAATAATTATGGATGTGTGCTGTATTTTCCGTCGTCCTCGACTGCTGCTACGAGTACTACTAGCAGTCACCACAAAACAAAATGACAACACCGATAACTCGGTAAACTCGTTTGTTGTTGTAATGTTTTTAGCACAGTTATGGTGATTACCCCAGCAAATATCCGCATTTTTTTCTGTCAGCCTTGCTGTGCCATCATCATAGGCTACGCGTCTGCACAACCGTTAACCGTTAAAGAATACGTGTATGTATGATTCGAGTCGGTAAAATGAGAAAGTTAATTGATGTTTTTTCGTTTTCTTCCTGTCCTCATTTCTGTTGTCATATCTAAACACATAAACAGAAGGTCTTTCTCTTTCCTGAGCACAACCAGGTGCTTTGTACGTAATAATAGCAGGATTATTTTACTTTCTTCTCGTATTATTGTCAAGAGAGAAGGGGATAAAACATAGAAAAGACTAAAAGACTGCTTCAATTGTTTGTGTTGATGCTGATCATCATTATCACTTTTGTGATATAGTAGTTGACATTGATGATAATGTCGATGAGGATTTCGTTTTGGTACCAGGAAAAAATAATGACAAGAAAGATTTTACAAACAATTGTTTCTCTCATACATCACTGTCGATATAAGTGTTTTTGCCGCACAATTTTAGTGAAACAAATAATAGTAATGATACGGAGAGAACAAGACGAATGGCAGGCGTAATCTGATACTAGTACACATAGCAGGGTATCAAGCAACGACATATTCAAGCTTTGACAACCTATATTTTCTTAAGATACAGGAAATGGTTCGTGTAGAGAATCCAGAAAACTTCCGTGTACTAAACCCAAAATCTGGCTTAAAAATAATAGTACTTTTACATACATGCCCAGCTTACCCCCATGAAGTACAATGAACAAACAATTGTATGTTGTAAACAATAGTATATTATACCCAGAATTACAATAAAAACAGGGTTAAAAAGTAAGCAGATGTGCTAGACCCCTCCTCCTTGGGTCCGTTTAAAAGTAAAAAATAAAAACTTAGTTGATGCCATTCATGCTAGATATCGGCGACTGGAGAGCGTATTCAATAAAACGTAGTACATTCAGCCGGATTTAATTGTAAGTAATTGATGTGTCCTACCTTAGTACTGACGACTCTAGGGTTGCCGCGGTTTTGGTTCGGTTTCGACGCCGATTTACGGTTCGGTTTTGACTTGTAACCGAAACCGAAAACCGTCAATTTCGGTTCGGTTTGGGTTTTATGAAAAAAAGGCTTTAGCATAGATGGTTTTGGAGTTTTTATGAGCAAAGCTCTTTTTGCATAGTCCGGACAACTGTCCGTCGTCATTAAAATTGGGGCTTTCTCTTGGAAGTTTTTCTTAAATGATGTGAAACACCAGAGATTATTGGGGGGCAAGGGTATTGCTCAGTTCCTATGATTGCATAATCTGCATCTTTTTCCGTTACCATTCGTTGTCAATGTGCATGGAATTGTTGTTACCGTCAGTATAACCTGTTTAAAGGTACTTTTTCCTGCTTTCGCTGCGCTTTGGAAAAAGTTATTCTTCTGCTTCGCTTCGCTTAGCAGTAGACGCCACCACTGTTTGAAGAAAGCGTCTAGATGCAAAAAAGTTCATAATTCCAGACAAGCCGGCAACCTAAATATTTTTAATGCTACCAGAGACTACATTATTATCTACTAACTTTCTCAATTTGGATTTGTACAGCCGTCCAGATTCTCCTTTGTTTTAAAATCGGTTATTTGCACATAATGTTAGCACGCAGGTATTAGATAGTATACCTACAACAGGGACTTTGGGTCTGCGTAGGCATCTTTTATCTCTTAAAAAGGCACAGTGTAATTCGTCTAGGTTTGATTTGGTCGACATAATATACACAATCAGCACACAACTGTACAACCACTACTCTATTCCTGATTGTAGTAGTATTTCATTTACTATCTTTCGTCTCTCCGCACATAATATGCTAGCCCTGTTTTATTAAATAAATATTGGGAAGCGGAAAGGAATTTTAGCATTTTCTGTTTCAAGGAAATATTTCTGAGATCTGAACTTAACGTAATTGTCGAGGTTTTCTTCACTGTTTTATTTCATTGGCGATGAGTGAAACAGAGAAAGAACTAAAGAGAAGAAACATGAACTGACAAGGGGGAAAAAGCTAGAAAGAAAGGACTCTGCCAAGGAGAAAAATAGGATAATCTGCTTTTCTTGTTTTTTCTCCCTTTCTCTCTTCAGCATGCTGGCAGTCTCTTTACCTTAGTCAAGGCCCAAAAAATACTGGGTTAGCCTTTTGCACTTGAGCATCATCAGCATCACCATGACCAGTGTTGTTTCTACCTTGTATAAAATTGTCTGCTGAAAATGCGGTCTTTTTTATACTCTCGTTGCTCGACCATCCAACACATCGTTTGAAGCGGAATTCGGTAATAAAAAGCTAGTGTTCTTTTTTCCTACCAGTCTGTCTGCTAGTTCATCAACAGCCCTCAGTCAGTAGTTGTTTTACTTCTTTTTCCCCACTGTGGAAGATTTTCCAGCGAAAGAGTTCATAACCTTGTCAACACCATTTCTTCTAGACAGACATCAAGGAAGAAAGAGAGAGAAGAGTACATTGAATACGACAATAAGTCGCATAGTCTACATTCCTAGCTTCACGCGACACACATATCTTCTTTCCTAATATTTTCTTACTGGTTCCCGGTTGTGACCCACGGGAAATTCCGTTGTTACAAGCAAAGGCGGCATCCTAATAATCTCTCGTATTATTGGCATCTGTATTACGAAAATTATAGCTTTGATTAAACCAATGTATTAAATACCCTGTATTTTATTGCTAAGACTAGGTACGACATTTACTAGCAAAATCCTGTTGTTTTAGTCCGTGAGCTTTCTCCATTCTACGGTTCATATAATATTGAGGCAGTCTACCAAGCAGATATGCATACATGTATAAGAATGTATGTATGTATGTATAACCGACCAAATTTTAGTGACATGATGACACGTGCAAATGACACTACCATTGCAAAACTTCCCCATTGTTATATTAGTGATTATAGAATCACTAATTACTTGTAGTTTCTTCATCAGCCGTTAATCGTGGCAGTTTTGTTAACGACTTTGATACTGTGTCTATATATGTCTAAGCTGATGCAAGTTGTTCTGACAGGCGCCCCATGTGATAACATTCCAAACCAATCTTATCTCGCTCTTTTTTGGGACTTTAATTTCGTTGGGTATAGGACTGTACATGTCTTGCAGTGGATTCGATCCAGTCAGATTGTGAGTTACCAGCACAGCAGGACAGCACCCGGGAAGAAACACTCTTGTTAACATCACGCTACAATGATGGTATTACACTTACAGCCAGCTAGGAAGATTAGAACGACTCGTAAACGTTAGAAGTAACAGTAAGCCAGAAAAAAATATAAAAAGGAGCAGAGGTTTCTTTGCTAAAATCAGACAAATCCTCAAGGTTTTTTAATTATATTTTCGCCTGTAAATTAAATCTCTAGTCCTGTGGCTTAGTATATATTTTTTTATTGGTATGCCGGGCTTTTCTGTATGTATAAATAGGGAAACAGCAATCAACGAACCACACTTGTTCTCGCTTGGCAAGATAGAATTACCCCATTACGCATTAGAAGTAGAAAAGACAAAAGAAAAGAAAGGAGAGAAGGGAGGGAGAAGGGAAAGAGAAACTTAGACAACAACTACGTACACAGTACACTGACAACCAGTTTTACACTTTAGTAGTAATAGTGGTGCCGGATAATATGAAACGTAACTTTATACGGTGGGTGAGCTTCTTTTCCATCCATCCTTGTCTCTACTTTTACTGAGCACTAAAAAGCCTAAATTATAGGGACATTATTCCTTTATTTATTTTTTTGTACAAATTTCTCCTGTGTGAGCTTTCCTATGGTGGTTGGTTCTGCTACTGTTGGTGCTGCCGTTGTTGTTTTCGTTGTTGTTGATGATGATGACAATGTTAATGAATCGACTAAAAGGATGAATGACAGAGAAGAGGAAGCAGCAGACATCATCAATACGGATCACTTGAGGATAATAATACGCGCGATAAAACCTTTCTCCCTCTAGTGAAGTGCTGACTCCTCCTGATATATGTAGATTCATATCCAAACACACACTGAGGCATGGCACAAACACCACTCTATGAGATAAACATAGGAACCACTTTTCCCACTTGCTCCACAAATTCCTCTTTGGTCTCTTCCCGCCCATGCTCCAGAGAGAGAGAGAGAGAGAGAATTATGGCATATAATGCTGTACATTTTTAAACGCTTGACTGTGTTTTGAACGAGGGCTATTTATAGATTCAAGATAATGAATTTTTGCGATGACAGCAGATATTTTAGTTAACAGGAGAATCTGGCCCAATGTAACTTTTTTTAAAGTTTATTACTGTTATTCTGATTACATTTATTAATATTATTACTCCTGTAACTAAATCCCCCCTCCATTCAATAAGGTTCATATGAAACAAACAACCATTCACAGAACAGCAGCAGGAGGATATCAACAGCTGCAGGAACAACCAGTTAAAATCTCTGTTGGAATTTCATTGAGTAAAATCCGATCATCAAATCTCATTATCCTCTACAAAGAACATTGGTAAACAGAGCTGCTGTATTACTGTGTGCAGACAACAATGCAACAGAGCGGTCATTCTCTCTCTCTCTCCCTTTGTAATTGTCTCTTTTATTTGAGTACAGAACACACAAAGGCCTTTTCTGCTCATGTAAAATATCTGGAGATTGCCTTCAGACCCTCGTCCAAAACTGACGTATTATTTCTTCCTGCTGGCGATTTTCCGTGTTTATCTATGCCTTTCCACTTGTGTTGCCACTAGCCGGTGCTGGGAAGCAGAGAGTTACTCGCTATCTAAATTGGGCACACACACACCCTTTGTCGTTGTCAATAATGTATTAGGTGATTTTTTAGGATGAATGTTGAGATTTACATAATAGGGGATTTTCGTGGGATTTCCAACTGACTGTCATCATTACATCAAGCTACTTTTTGTTTTATTTTTGATGACCTCATTTTTTCATTCAGTTTGTGGTCAGCGATGAGAGGACTCACTCTCAGTTTGCATGTTGCTGTTGTTAGCTGATTTACTAGCAGAGAAGAAAGGTACTCGTGCTGATGGTGTTAGTGAAAGGATGAGAGAGAAAATCAGTTTTAATGCATAATAACTTTCAAAGATTTATTAAAATGTGTACCACTTTTGTGCGGTCGCCAATTGATTCTGGGTTTCGTATCAGGCCCGTATCAGTTGATATTCTACTTTACGTTCAGTGGACTTGAGTCAACTAAAGAAGATATCATTGAGCAGCAATTTCGTGTCAAATAAGTTGTGCAGTTAATTGTAAATTGTAATAAAGATTACGTCCGTGGGTCTTTTTTTGTGGATGTAAGTTTTCCAGTTTTTCTATGTGAAATAATGCCTGTTTTGCAATGTGTTTTGCATTATCAAAATATTATACAATGATGAAAGTAACAACAGTAGGCAGACAAGTCATGTGCACCCAGTGGGGCTCATCATTACTCATTACAATAGTTCGTGAGAAAGCATAAATTATGAGGAAACTTTTTTTAAATCGTGAAGAGGAAAGGCGGTGCTGTAAGATGGAACGAAAATATTACTAGCGCCATAAATACCGCCTGTAGTGATTTATGTTTATGGTATATTTATTTAATTTATTTGTAGAGACCAGAGGAGACCAGATAATCTCTCTGGTATATTGTGTCTATCACGTGGCCATTTTCCTGGCCAATTTCTACCCTCTGCTCTGATTTCTAATAAACACAGCAGCGTAGTACGTAGATCACTCATCAGCGTCATCTTCATCATTACTATCAGTACTAAAGTATAACCATAATAATAATAATAATAGTAACTTTAAAATACGCCGATCAAAAAGATTAAATGATGTATATACAGTTCATCGCTCCCGATTCTCAAAGATTGCTCTCTGCTTCGCTTCTGGTTAGTCAGTTTCAAGGTGAAAAGTGTGCAAATCATACACATGTATCAATGGCAAACGGCAAAGACGAGTGAATATAGATATACATATTGAACGAGTACATACCTACATTTTGTAACAATCAAATTCAAAATTACTTACAAGGATTGTGCAACATGCATGGTCAACTGGAATTGATCTAAAGGGTACTTTATTTGAATTTAAAATAATTCCCAATGGGTTGTTTGATCCTGTTTGATGAAGAAAAAGAAGGAGAACAGCTGAAGGGCCTGCTACAATAAATGGGATTAAAAATGAAATGTAAAAAATCGTGTTAAAGTTGCGTTGTCGACAGCAAACCACCCTCAAATTCATTGGACTATGGTTTGGCCTAAATGAGGGATTGCCGATAAAAGATTTGTAATTACAGTGGCTGCTCATAACGATATTTGCCCTCAAATTAATACGTATCCTATAAAAGGTGCATCTGTTACTGCTAAAGAATATTAACTCCGATTCTTCATGTGTGGGCGTAAAAAAGATGAATAGTACATCCCACGTCCTACGTGAAGATACAAACAAGTAAAAAAGAAGGATGCTCCGTTGGCGGGAAAAGCACGGATAAGCCATCCGTGCTTTTGTCATGTCATTTCTGGTCATTTCTGGGTCGTACAATCTGAAAAATTTTAGCTTTATTTCTGTCTGACTACGTACCTGGACGTCACGATACAAAAAAGTGATACAAATACGTTTTCATACCTTTACCATGTTTCACTAAAATCTGCAAATTAAAATGCTATTATAGGAGTCGTATATGTTTATATATGTATATATGTACATTACTACAACTCCGAGTTTAATACTAAAACAAACCAGAAAACTTTGCCGGCATTTGAATAATGTGTCATTGGTGTAAATGCCTACAAAGACAAAATACGGGTAATAGGGTACATAGTAAAAATCCAGCTGAAGTAGTATAACGCAACTTTATTAAATGCAACACAAGTACGAACAAAAGAGTAATTAAATGAATCTTAGTTGGTGCATGTGGATGAGCTAATTTTTCAAATTGTACTACCAAGAAATGGCTATAGATAAATACATGCAAGGCAGGCTTTGCACATTCCTTGTTAGTAAATCCACTAACATTTCATTTAAAAATTAATTAAAATAAATACGAATATAGAAAAGTGGCGCTCCAAAAAGCGCTTCACTCCAAATTGAGCTTTAGTTGAAACCTGCGTTTTAACAAAACAAGGACAGACAAGCTATCAGGAAGGAGTCGTAGCAGCATAGGTTCTTCTGGCTACAGTTTAAACGTCCCCCTTCTCCTAGCCTGTGGTGTTGACGGCGACGACGATGATGTTGATGAATGATGATGATTACACTTGTAGCGCACTGTATGTGCATATACTAACAAAATTTATGAGGCTCATGTTTTAAACATAGAAAAGTGTCTAATTATATTTCTCTTTACGCGATTGTTATCATATCACCAATCACTACCACTGACTGCCACTAGCCAAAGTAGCAGCACTACAGAAGATGAAGGAGAAAAAAATACATAAAAATGGCTTGCATACTATACAGAGACAGCAGCTATTATTATAATTTTCTAGTATAAAAGAGCACAAGCTTTTCATGTCTGCTGCTAGCAGAATATATTCATTTCTAGTTTGAACCGACTAGTCACTTGTTAACTGCTACTGGTAGTGGTGGTGCTCGGAAAAGACGCTGCTTAGCATTCTCGCTGGATGTTCTACAATCGCCCGTCGATGTATGTGTTGCTGGATGATCTATTGAGACGGTAGAGAAAATATAGCGCAGCAAGTCGTTAAAATTATGTTCCATAAGATTAACAGTGTGAAACGCAGCAAGATAATAAATTGGTTGGAGGTATAACAATAGTAAGGCATAAATATTTGGTGCTATACTTGGTAGTAGGACGCACACGCAAATGAGCCAAGCAAGTTTTTTTTGTCAAGGGAAAGAGACCAAGTTTGACACTGACACTGATCATGACTCTGTGGTTCCTTCGAGAGTGAATCTCTGACAGTCGATGTCATTGCCGGGCTCAAGTTGTACACAGCAAGGCGAAAACAGCGATGCACCATGTTTTGCTACATATAAGAATGTACTAATGATGCAAGGGTTGGTGTACGTCTCAACACGATCTGTCAGCATCTCAGTATAGGAAACGCTGCCACTGGCATGATGTGTATTGTTGTTGCCAGGAATTAATAGGATATGTGATATGTGTCCGTTTGTCTAATTTAGTTAAAGATAAAAGTACGTCAGGTTATATGAATGATATAATTGGATTTGTATTGATAGACGGACCCTAGGCGTAGGTAGGTAGTAGGTAGGCAGTGCTAGTAAATGTAAAGCAAGTGTTTAATAGTATTTTCAAGTTGGGACTTCCACTTTCCTTTTTTTGTTCAAATTTTCTTCTAAATTCCTTTGATACTATTGGAGAACATGTTTCAATAGCAACTCAGCGCTCCTTTTGTTATTCGCTTAACCCCGACATTTCATCAATGTTGTGATTTATTTTATCCCCAACGTTGATTCAATTTATGTATCAGCGTGTGCAACAGCGACGATGACAATATTAATCCTCGCTTATTATTTTCCTTGTCGTTCAGTTCAGCTGTCCACTTTTAGAATGTGTCAATCTGGAAGCTAAACTGTTGCAAAGTTTCTGGTGACTGGTTCTACTCGTAGCTGGAGGGTATCCTCCTCCCAATTAATCCATGTCACACGCAATAACCGAATGACAAGGAACGACGACAGTGATGCTGTTATGTTACTGCTGTTGCTGGAATAAAATAGCTCTAATAATATAATACTGTAAAGATGAAGAAACTGAACTTTCTCTTCATGCACTGGAATACGATTGCATATTATTATTACTATACGAAAAGAGATGTTCATGTTGCATTATCCGTTTGTTCAAGATCGCAACGGTGATAGCAAAATTGAGGGTGCAAGGGAGCAACAACACATTCCTCTTCGTGGTATTCACAAAGACCATCAGAGCGTCTCACATGATTAGGTGGGTTATGGTAATTTTACGTATATTTCTGTCCCACAGAAAAACAAATATGAGCGTGGGTAATAATATGTACACTCATGTAATGTGCATGCATGACGAAAAGAGAAAAATTAAATAATGTTCCACTATTCGCATCTGTTCCAGCTCTCCGGAGTCACAAAAGCAGCGAAACCAGTGGTAACTTGATTAGTAAAACAACAACCGTTTCACTTGCTACTTCTGCTCTGATGCTTCATTTCATCATGTTATACAGCTACAAGCTCTCTTTACGGTAATTTGAAGCGGAAGCTGCTAATTGTAGATGAACAGCGTAGCGTAAGATCTAAAACAGACTTGGAAATATAGTCAAGTGAACGACAACAAGGCAGAGGTAAAATTGTCATTTTTCCTTTCCAGGTTAATTTTAGGTCACATGCGTATGTGGGTATATATTCACGTATACCCATATTTGCTTTATTGTACCTCCTTGAGAATTTAATTTTGGAGGGTTTGGTAGACGCACAGAATAACATTAGTAGCAGTGGTTACCATACTACATAAATTCTGATTATAATGCAATTTCATGGCTTCGTCCACTGCGCTGTGCACGACACGACATTTGCTGTTTTAAAATAAATTTTGCCTGAAATGTGTATAACAAGATGATATAATTCTTAAAATATTGCTGGTAGTACTACAATACAATGGCTGGACCCTGGACCATACGAATAACATGCAGTATGTATGGCACTGTGCTTGGTAACCAAATAACCAATGTGATTTGACTTGTTCAACCAAGTGTAATGTTGACGAACTCAACGATATTAACAAATAAGTATGACTGGAGTTACTGTGAAACTTAAAAGTATATACAAACTTTAAAGTACTATATTATACATATAACAGATACATGATTAAACGCTGTTTTTTCTTCGTTTTCTGCCATCCTGCAAAGGGTGAGTAGTACTTCTGTCCCTGAAAATTAATTAATGGAAATAATTATTTACGCCAGCTGTCCACATGTCGTCGTTAAACTGAAGGGCAAGAAATATAGAGCATCCTGTAGAGCGGCAGCAGTGTCGCTCACTTGTAACTTGTATTCCGTCTTTCAGGATTTATTTTCACGACTCTCTCAAGAAATTGAACACAAATTCAGTTATGATGTTTGATGCGATATCATTTATTCGCTCGCTCGATCTGGTATATGTACAAATGTCGAAAAATAAATGAAGCATGTTATTACTTTTTACTTTATATATCTGTGTTGCTTACACACCATAAATTTGTCGCACCCACCACTGTTTCTCGCGGCAGAAACCTTAAGTAAAATTGTAAACTAGTACTAGTAACTAATACTAAAAGATTTTTTAACGCCATTTTTATATCCTACAACGCATATTGACCCCGGTCCTTGGTTCTGTGTGATTGAAATTTCCTGATTCGTCTTGATACTTGCTTGGGGCAGTTGTATTAAAAAACAATTTTTCGGACCGACAGAGGAGTGCAGAGGTTCAAGACACATTAAAAGTTCGCGACTGGCATTGCGACTGGCATGTCCATAGTCAGAGGTGTCGTCAGTATGGTCCAAGTTTGCTATTTTTACTACATATTTTGTATTTAACTGAATCTGAAGTTAGACTAATATAGGGATACGTAAATGGCAAACTTTGCCGATGTGAAGTGCTCACAACGAACATCTCATGCTTACAGCCACTTACTGTCGTTTTTGTCATGCCTCCACAATCCTTGCATATTATCGACAAAGATACTTGTCGGATGGGTGACGCAACACTACCATGTGGGCCTTCATGTGCCATGGCATATTGGCAGACAAATAAAAGGAAACACTTGTTTTGTTGTACCTGTTATTTCCTTTCTATTTATGTACTTTGCTTTTTTGTGTTTAGCTTTGTCTTTACATCCCATTGACTGAAAATCGTCTCTTTTCCCAATATTTTGAGGAACAGAACAAAAGACTTAAGCCATTATTTGTACATTTGTACCGGGTTTGCTTAAATTCGAGATTGCGAAAAGGAAAAGGACAAACAAAGAGTTCTGCTATTTTATGAGTTTGCGGAGGTGTCAATATAGGAAAGCTGTGCGACGCGACCTAATAATGTGCGTGCTTGGGTGTCGACGCAGCAAACGATTTTTGTGTTCAGCTTTAAGAATACAAACATTGCTGGTACATCGTCAACAACAACAACAACATCATCATCATGCTCACCAAATTATGGTACACTTACATAGCACACACAACTGATAAACATAGTGTGTGGGCGTGAGGTTCCATTTTGTATCGTTATTGACTAGTTTCTCGTCGTTCATACTGACTGAAGCCCTTCGTTTTTTTGGTTGTTTATTTGGGGCCTGCTGCTTTTCTCGAGAAAATGAGAAAAAAGGACAAATAGAATTCAGCGCAACCGAATAGAAAGAAGCGCAGCACAACATACCCATTCCCTCTGTACTGAATTCCATAAGGGTGCTGATTTTATCTATTTTTTTTCTATTTTTCCCTTCTTTCTTTTGATGATGCAACATGCAATCTTTCTCTTTAGACCGTTTCCCCGTACATACCGAACTTTCTACTGGTGTGAATATTATCGAGATTTCTGCAAGTGCGTTGATGATGGCAGAAATCTCTGCATGAGTTACCCTGATAAAGAACAAGATGAGTAGTGCTAATAATATTCTCACCAGCTATAATAATAATAATGCGAAGTATTGGAAAAACTTTGCAGTGGTATTGCTTATTCTTGGGAAAAGCTGCCGTCGCTTTTGCCGAGGGAAAGATTCAATGTAATATAAAACGGAAGAGTGAGAGTAGATCTCGCTCTCTGACAGAGAATACAAAAATTGATAATAATATTATTATATACATTTGAACTTATTTTCCCTTGCGCTTCATCATGTTCCTGCGTAAATCGAGTGTATAGCAACCTGAGCACATCCTCAAATGACTAATGATATTTTTTGCTGTAGTAAAATACGGAATGTGGAATATTGCACTCTTTCACCTTCTCTCTCTCTCTTGCCTCTATTTCTCTTCCCCTTGTCTTCTCTTACTACTTTGTGCTTTTCACTTGCCTTCCCTTTCTGCTCTTTAACCAGCCATATTACCCCTGCTTTGTATCAATTTGTCATGACGAAATGGAAGAGGATGGCTCTTGGGGAAAGTAGATTAAAAACTAATTAGAATAGGTATACTTTCCTTCCTCAGTTGACACTACAACTATAACTATTATTAGTTTCACTGCTACTAATACTGTAGTGGTGCTCACAATGTTCGTCCTTCCGTTTCTCTCTCTCTCTCTCTTTGTCATTATTTTCAACCCTTTCATTTCTTATACACGTAAAACCTCCAATAGCAGCACAGCTGCCGGAGAAATAGAATAAGTAGGTAGATATAACACCACCAATATATTCACCAGCTGCTGCGCTGCTACTAAATATTTACTTTCACTGCTGTAAATAGCACACTACACTAGCATGGTTAGTAACATAGATAATTTTTCGTTACAGATGCAAATGGCAGAAATTTGTGTGTTGTGGGGAATGTCATATCATTTTGGTATATGTGTAAATACGTACGCCGTCCTAAAAATGCTTTTTGTGTGGTTCACTGGAATTACAAGGGTTCTAATCGTAGGTGGATAAAATAGCTCCAACAGGAGTGTGTGGGTTCACGGCCTAACTCCATTATTAATACATTTGACATAATAATTTTATTATTATTATTATACTCCTCCGCTACTATGCTCTAAGTATTCAGTTTATCCTGGAACGGATGTAGTAGGAGCCCAGTGTAAACGACGCCATATTGTGTGTCTTGTTTTGTCATTCTGGCTGAAGAAGCTTCGAGAGCACGTGTCCAAATGTGTGCGCGCATATTGCTGGTTGTAACGAAATTTTTACGTTACGAAGAGCAATAACGACGTGCCTTAAAAACCTCTGTTTGGTATCAATGCTCGTGTTACTGCTGTTGAGGATGAGGTTGATGGGATACCTGAACAGAGAACAAGAGAGGCACACACCAAAATTTCCTGTCATTGAGCTTTCCCTCTATTGCAGTTAGTGATGCGTGATATGTATATGAGTCCTTATAAATACGTAATAGTGTAACTGTTATTATTATTACATATTACAGTATTCAATTCATTTTCTGGTATCTTGTTCCTAATGACTCGCTATAAAACTGACGGAAAAGGGTTGGGGGGCAGCTGGTGACCTTTTTATACACAGTAGATGGCAATAGCACTTTCATTGTATCTGGTAAAGAAGTCTGGTTTCAGTCTTCTTTTCCCCCTACGAGTAAATCATTTACTGCGTTGGCACGAGTAGTGGTACTAGGAATTACACAACGGTAATTTTATTTTGCTGTCACTCTCTCCCTAACCGACTGGATAGTAATCATATTTGCTGGGTTTTGATTAAATACCTAATTCATTAATACTTCATATTTTATCATTTATGACAACGCCTAATTGCTATTAAAGACGCCACTTCTCATTTATTTTTATCCGTTTTCCCATACCTCAAGAAGCGCTACCTACGTTGTTTTTGTAGCACAAGGCGCATGCAAAGCATCTCCTGTACTACGACCACACATGCACGGCTGTGTGGATGCTGGTTGCTACTGGAATCCCACACGGACTACTTTTAACCAGGTTGTTGTGTTTTGAGAGAAGCAGAGTTGAGCAGTAGGTGGACGAGGGCAGTTGTATTGGTGCAATCAGCCTAATACAATATTGCCAATATTATACGTAAAGTAAAGTAACCCCAAGTCACATATAGTGGTCCACTTGATTCTTTATAGCTGTCGCATCTTCTTCTTTTTTGGCGCACGTCGCCCCAGATAAGTAAAATTGTCTTAAAACGATATTATTATTGTGTTGTGAGTGTGTATGCATGTGTGCGTGGTTGTGTTAGATGACGTACTAATTACTCAGTAGATATATATTTTGATATCTAATCTGTTTCCCCGGGAATGGCTGATTGCCCGACGATCAATGTGGTAGCTAGTGGTGATTCGCTGGTGTGTGTCACTGTCTGGGGGTTGGTTAGGCGGTAAGTGGGAAGGGAAATACTGTCTACAGTTTATTTGCAAAGCACGTTTTAGCATGCAAAAGAGCAGTGTTGTATATCTACGCTGAAAGATTGATAAGTAAAGTAAATTATCGTGTAGAACTCTGTACTTTATTTGCTTTACTTCTTTTCTGATTGGATATCACTGTATTTATATGAATGGTTTTAAAGGCGCTTCTGCGCTGTTGGAAAAATCTGGCGTTCTGCTAATTGCTTACCGCGATGCAAAAATTCCTTTTGAACGTTTCATCTTGCAGGCTAGATTGTGGCCAGGTTGGTAATTGTACTGTTGAACACTGACCTTGTAGTTTGTGCAATGCCCACAAACTCTCTCTCTCTCTCTTCTCTCTCTTACTCTCCATGTGTCTCTCTAGGTTTTTTTTAGTAAAGACTGTTAAAAAACCACTGTTCTTTGCCATTACATGCGCCATGTATTTGGGGCCGGGGTATGTTACACCATAATATTATGGTATACATATGGCAGATTTTTCCTGCAAAATTGTTGCCATATCTGCCAGAGTCAGAAGCGTATGTTTGTCTAAAATGCTGCATTTACGAGCTATAATAATGACCATTTATATTTTACGACTGTCTTCATTTACGCGTATGCTGATTTCGTTAAATTATGGTAATAATTGAACTCTGTATGACAATGCGAAACTCCCAAAACAACATCGGAATTGTAAAAATCATTTTACTATCCATTTCGTTGAGATATGTTACTTGCGGCGGTGTCAAGGAAATACGTGGTAGCAGGGAGGTTTCATTGAAAAGCATTTCTACACAGGTATTGTTGCTGTTTGCTATACACATAATTGGTAGGTATACCTGTAGGAATGAATTGAAAGCTGGCAGGATGAAAGTAGGGTTTATTACTGGGTTCATAATATGAAGTTTATGTTTGTTCTGTCGTCATCATCATCACGAATATTAAAAACAATTTCATTTCAGGGTAGCCGAAGCTCTAGTAATTAAAATCCTGTTCGCTGATGTTTGATGAGTTTCAATGAAATAACTACTTAATTGGTCGTGTTATTTCGTGATTTTTATGTGTTTTACTGAATGTGGATTGCTAAAAAAAAGGGGAAGAGAGGCAACGTAATAACAATTACATGTTTGTCTGTGTATACAACAACTTGAAGAACTTTTAATTCTTGGGTAGTTTTCTCCACTTGTTATTACAACAAATATCATAAAATGGGATCGGAATGAGCGCTGAAAACCCATTGAAAGAACTAAATAACCAACAATTACATAAAAAGTGCCATTTTTTGACGGCTGTACATGATTCTAAAGCAGTTACTTCCATATACACTATCCGTTTCAAACTAAATTAAAATGA
>JAHZNB010007490.1:0-11774 GCA_027744295.1 Callyntrura guangdongensis | reverse complement strand
GGAATCCTGTATTGGAATCCCCTTGCTGTATTCGGTGTTTTCCTGTATTGGGAAACCCACCTCGCTGTATTCGGTGTTACCCTGTATTGGGAAACCCACCAATCTACGTGTACAACCTTTTCGTTTATTTAAAATAAATTAAGCGACCTAACGTTTAGCCTTCCGTACGAACCAAGATTCCGAGATTTCCATTTATTAAATGCACATACTTCCAAATTTCATTTTATTCCAAATTTTTATACAGGGAATAAACCATTACGGTAAAACTCCTTATACTATTATAACAAGGGGGACGAATTATCAATATTCCAACCCCGGTAATATTTATCCCCAAAAGAAATACTCCGTTAAAAAATTTAGACTTTGGGCTATTTTACCGACCTATGCCAATCCACTAGCCTGGCTTAAACTGTCAGGTTGGTTTAGCTTGCGAAAGCTTTGCCTTTGCAAACAAATCCTGAAAATTCCCCCGTACTTACTGAGGTTTTCTAGATTTCTTGATTTGTAGAGTTCAAGTTTTGTTACACGGTGCCCACTGTCTATTTCACTTTCTAAGTGTATTATTAGCTAATTACAATAATGTAGCCCATAAATACTTTAAATGAAAATGCAGAACGGGTATCATTGCATTGAAACCTGAATATATTTTATGTATGTATTGTGTATTCATTCATGTTGTTCCACATAGTCAACAGTTCTGAATTGGTTTGCAAGCCAAACAAAGTTGCTGGCTTAACTTGGCTGGATTTTCGATTCACTTGGCATATGTTCAGCTTGGCTTGCTCCGTACGCTACTTTCGCGAAAATGCTTTTTAAATTCAACCTTCAGCTTTCCACAACAGCAAAGAAAATTGATTAAATCTATGTGCAAGTATTCCGGAAAAAAGGCAGTTATTTTCATTTTTTAAACTCAGCCATGTTACGTACAATCGTAATGCTTCATTGGACATTGTGAATAAAAACGCGGAAGTAACCGGAAGAAGTGTCCTAACAGCTATGACTGTTATGAAATCATTTCAACTTGCACGACATGATATTCTAGCATTAAGCATATTTCTGAACCTGACTCAAGGCGATTTCAGAATGATCGTTATGTAAGTCTTCGTTTTTACTATCAAGAGATTCTGCATTTCAGCACTTGAAAACTGTTGTATTTTGCATTTCATTTTGGCATTTCATTGCATTACAAGGCGATTAGGTTTGGGCATTTAATTGAATTCGAGTCAGGTTAATTGTGTACACCATCACATCATGTAAGATATTCACAACAAAACTTTATCCCGAACAGCCATACATATGCCTACTCGTACGTTTTGCTACACACAGTGGCAACTTTACCTCCCGGGTAAAACCATGTTGTGAATACACAACCAGATTTGGTCTTTGAAAGTAACAATATTAAAATTAACGAAGAATTCCCAATCTATATTGTCACATGGAAAACAAAACCTTATACATACATGTTTTATGCAATAATTTGGGCTACGAGGGCGTTTCCATTTTGGTCCATTCCATTCCGATTTTGGTTTACTGACAACTCTGATTGATTCAAATCACCGTGTGTATAGCATAGCTGTTGATAAGCATCTGTGCACAGTGAATCGCAAAAACTTAAATCGCCATGATTATGAATCGCCAAGAACCTCAAGTAGGACTGACACGGGAAGTACCCAACGGTCAGAAACCTTCCGGGCGTACTTCTAACCTAATATCAATTTTTTCAGCGTACCCCAAAACTAGAAATGTACTTTTTAACCAAAATTATGTATATGTGTACAAATACGACACAATTCTACACCGATATATGTATAGCAATACCTTAAGTTTCTTGTTGGTTAGCATTACGTGATCAGGTCGTTAAACCTTTTTTGCTTATAAGGAAAATGAAACAAGCTTACGGACACAACTTAATTAAAAGCAGTGCCAACCAAATGCATAATCAGTACAAAAAAATGGACCGAATTTGTAGTCCACTGTTTTTTTGTCTGAAAATTAATTCGCAAAATTTTCGTTGGAATAATCTAAAACACTGCATAAAATCGCAAAATCTGTGTACTTTGATGAAAAATTCTAGAAAAGTTACACAATAAAAGAATTTTGGACATTTTTAGTATTTGATATTGTCTTTGTATTTATTTGACATCATTGTAATGTAAATAAAAATGATCGTCCTGTAAAAAATATAAATTTTACGCCACATTAACTTCTTTTAGATGATAATCTCTTTAGACAGCATTTTTCTGGGATTTATGTAAATTACGTTGTGATTTTGTATGTAGCAAAAATGTCGATATTTCTAAAAAATTATTAAATTCGTTTCGGTTTCCAAATTTTATATTTACAGTTGATTTGCAATGTAAATATATAATTATAAGCTTCGACAATCGATTTGGATGGTTTAGTAAATTTGTTATATTTGAATCACTGAAAGTAGGATTACAAAAATTGCTAAATATTACTATTGATTTGCTAGGGCTCCTCCGTGCAAATATCCGCCAATACAATATCAAAAAACTCCTTTCTTGTCCAGAAAAGTAATAATAATACCAGTAAAATTTACAAAATGTACATATTTGATACGCATTTGAAATATAAGTACAACTTGTCGTACCGGTGAACCGTCTTATCAGCATTAGGTTAACCCAGATAAACTTGTCAGCATCTTTTAATTGACACCAACGGACATTTTCCAATGACATTTTGATGCATATTAATTTAAACTGTTCGCATGTAAAGCCACGATTGCCTACTTTAGAAATAACTAATATCATCCTTATTTTTTACTGGTCTAAAAATCTAGCTAGGCATATTGATATCTCAATAAAGGTGCTTTCGTGGGGATTAAAATTATCATGTTGCTTACTCTTTCTTTCTTCTGACAAATTCCCGTTATCTTTAACAGTATGTATGAGCTTGTGTTGTTGGACAAATATTGTCAAAAGCAGAAAATCATAACTTATTCTACCACTAGCTTGATTCAAATTGTAATTATACGAACTAATTAGAAGTAAAAAGTTACCAGTTCATTGCAAAGTTTACACGTAGATTAATAATAAGAAATTGAAATGGTAAAAATATGGATCCCAAATAAAACTGGTATCCGGTGACTCGAAAGTGTTTGCAAACGACAGATGAAATTTGTTGGACTGCTGACATTAACCCGTTCATCGTGTAACGTTAGACAACTCCTATTTTTCTAGTTCACTAGGTCTAAAAATTTACCGGAACGTTTTACGGTGATGCTCGTTTCAGCAGGGACGAAGAACAGAATCAACATTCACCTTTTGAGTACACGCTGATGTTGGAAAATTGATGTAGCTGTCGTGGCAAACGTGGGACTCACACAAAACGAGTCTGCCTGATGTCAGTAGCTTTACATATTCATCGCTCCTCTGGGTCGGGTTTAGGCTGACATAAAAAATGTTAATTGACAGAGGAATGAAATCAATTCAAAAATCAGACATAAAAACTTCTATTTGAGTGTCAGCGTAAATTCATACACGTTTTGGTACTTCTCACTTTGAGGATGATTTCGACCACTTTAATTATGCCATCTATAATATTTGGAGATCGCATATAGATTAAATAAATAAAAAAATATAAATACGTTTATTCTAAACTGGAATTAATATAATATAGATATTTAATCTATTGCATAATTTGTCTACACGTGGTATATTCTAATGTTCAACTCTCTAAAATCACGATAATTAGTACAACGAAAAAGAATCTCACTACCATCAATGAAAAATATACATATATTCCCACATATGCTAATATACATAATAAATAATACCACATGTATAATGTTAGCAACTCAAGCATAGTTTTAAATTGAAATAAATGTATCACTGGCAAAAATTATCAGCTTACTTTTATCTTTTCTCCTGACATGCAAACAGTATGTATTCCCCACGCAATAAACCTTTAGTGCAAAAAACTAAAGCTTCGTGAAAAACTCGTGAAGTCGATAGGTTTACACTGAAAACTTTGTATCATATTTTAAACTGTGTACCGGAGAAGAGATAAATGGGTACAAAGTGCCACAAAAAAGCTGTAAACAAGAGCTGCAATAGATTTTAAAATAAATTCCTGTTTATTTGACTCTATAGCATGTTTACTTACAAGGGAACTGATTTGTTAATAGAACGCTTAAACAAAGATAATCTAATGCACTTTTTCTAGTGATAGTAATACTACGCAATCCACTGCTCAATACAGAAGTATAGATTCATCAATCCTGTAAATGTTTCGGCATTTCTCAATGTAGATGATGACCAATTTGTTACGGTGATGCAAGGTTATGGGTAGGGGTAATCCAACGTTTAAAATTTTAGACTCGAGCTATCACTATAATTTTCGGTCACAGTAGCTGATCGAGAGAATTTCCTATCATATTTCTTGCAAGAATTGTTCATTGTACAACGTAGCAAGTTGATCATAACCAACATTGAGAAATTGGGAAATTTAGATAAATCTACATGAGTGATAAAGCTCGTGTTTGTATGTGAGTTACGTGAGTAGTGCATTGTACCTATCACAATGGGAAGTGTGTGTTAGTCGTAAATGTTTTTTTCTGTGCATGGATGTGACTTATCGGAAATTCAATTTTCCCATTAGTTTTAGGAGGTTCAAATGCATCATCTATAGAAAAACATTTTCGATTTGGCGTTTTGGTTTCCTAGTAAGTATATTGTACGTTTTCTAATGCCAGTACATTATCAATGTTTCGAATTATTGTGTGCCTAGTAAACAAGTTAGTAAAAATGAGTAATCTTGAACACTGAATATCTGGTCTGGAATTGCGTCAAAACGTCAACAAAGTCCTCAGGTTGAGTTAGACAGTCGGTTATGTTATTTTACAAATACTTATTGCTGTAGTACATTTCTAAGTGAGCAAGTTTCTCAATATATTGACGGTGTAATGTACCATGTTAAAACCGTTAGCAAAAATCGTAAAATAATTAATTGAACCTCTTGGTCTCTTTTAAATTCAATTTGATTATCGTTATCAGTATAACACCACGAGAACGGCGTCAGGAAACCTGTCAGCTAGGAATCTCGCAGTTACTTGAAGCTACATGTAACATGTGCTCTATAAAATAGCGATGAATATAATGTTTATACGTATGGACTTACAAAAAGATTGGTTGTAAGAAATACTAATCATACAATGCATTTTTAAGTTTATCTTTTGTTTCTATTATTTTTTACTTAGATTATTTCTGGTTGCACTTTAAAATTCGTCTTTTTAGATTATGTAAATTTGGAATTTAAAATATCATCGTCAGCTTGGATTAGCTGCTCAACAAAAGTATTTCATAACAGACGGTTTGACGGAAGGGGCATAGGCTGCTGACAAGAAGGGATTGGGTGTCAAATCAATCTGAGTGGCGATTTATGCATTTGCATTGAGGGCCCTGTTAACTCTATGCCATTTTCAAATGGGGACGAATGAATACAAAATGACGATTGAAAAACTTTGTACCGAAATTGTAGTTTACTTGCTCAAATGGTGGTTGCCTTCATCCCAAGTATATCTGTGATAGATATGATAGCTGCGGTGATGTGAAGAGACTAGAATAATTCAACGACAGGCACCTATCCGGAATGTCCCAGTGGATCAGTAAGAGAAATATCTAATTTGACTAAGGAGTTTGAAAAATAATAAACTTAATCCTGATTTAGGTTGAACTACACATCTAACCATGTTGTAGTTTGGTATTAGTTTGCATGCACTGACTTTAGCTCTCGCTACCCAAAATGTGTATTGGTATGTTTGTGACGGAAGGACGGATTGCGAAAATGGGAGTGACGAAAATATTGCACATGCCCTTACACGTCCCAGAAACCTCCCGAACAGAAGGAACGGCGGCTATCCAGAAAAAAAAATTTTAAATTTTCACATTTAACGAAGTGCTATCATTCTAGCCACTATATAGGTTCGCGATGAACACGCTTGTAAGCCTTAATATCCAAGAATAAATAAAATTATGGTAAGCTTTAACGTGGGATTAGTAAAAAAACTACCTTAAGTCTCCATCTCAACCCCACTTCCGCTTTTATCATACGAGTAGTTTGAAACCCAACTAAAATCGAAGCAGCCGTTTCAGAAAAGGACGGAGAATTGTGGTTTTGTCATGTCGCGTAAGTTACTTTAACAAATTGGATAAATTTTGGCTTACATCGCAGCACAGATGTTGCTGGTGTGGCTTTCAGTTGTATATTGCTTACATGTAAGTGCGACTGTGCGTACGGCTCACAATAGCCATAATGCGATGAAATATTACGAATGGTGTCAATGTTATTCAAAGATGAAAAACATGTAGCACCAGATAGATAAATTGTATTTGCATGACCAAAATTTCAGGGTGGGGGGTTTTAATACGTTGACCCCCCTTGCCGAACTCATGGGGAGTTTCGATCCCCTCTGTAACCCCCCTGCTCCGCAGCCTATGCTGGTACGTACGATTTGAAGGTTTTACTATACAAGTATGTCTTGAACAATTTTTAACTATTTCGCCTGAGTAGATGTTTTGCCAAATGAGAAATTTAAATTACTTTCACTTGTTCACAATTGAGAATTGCAAATGCATTGAGAAAGAAAAACAAATAAAATCTACAATCATATTAGTGTTTCCAAAAAATCTTCTCATTAAATCTGGAGTTTGACAATTCTAATTGTCATTTTAGAAAATGTTTGAAATAAAATATAGGTCACGGAAAGTGCCCTAACTTGTCGTAGTTGAATAATATAGCGCAAAAACAATGATAAAGTGTTTAATACTTATATTTCGACATATTCAAAGCTTTATATTTTTGTTTTCTTTCACTTATGACAAGCTAAACGTAAGAAGCTATTATTATTCTCCAAAATACCATTGTTCTTAATATTCCGAAAAAACATCAAAAGATGTCCAACAATATGTCTAGAAATTTCCCAGAATCTTTTTTGTTCTTTTCGTCTGTTTTAATTTTTATTTCGCCTTGTACTACAATCGCGTATATTTCAGACCCTTTCAATATTTTTTACCATTGCACTCTACATTTTTCAAACACCATACATAGAGTCGTTCTTCGTAGAAATGAAAAGTACGTGTCTCTTCGTTCAGAATTCTTTTCTAATTGCATGACCACTCAAAACTGTGTAAGTGTGCACACCAATAGCGTATGTTTAGAACAGGCTGTATTTCGTAGTAACAATACTACATCAAAAGAAATTTTGGAAGAAATAAGCGACATAACAGACGACGAAAAGCTAAAACTATCAACAAAATTAGAGTACCGTCACTGGTACTTAAACATTGGCCGAATTTTGGTGTTAATAAAACACCAATATGCTTGTACTGTACAATTTTCAGGCTTTATAAAAAGAGTGAGGTCTGGTCAGTCAAGTTATTTGGCGTTTTTGGTGGACAACGCTCTTTGGCTCCGTTCTCCAATAAATCGGCACAGTTGGGGTAAAATACCATTTCAACTTTCCGCTAGGTTTGCTGTTATTCCAGGAACTTGTGCTACTACTGAAAAGTATTTGCTTACGTCTTACACTAATGTTAAATTTGTGTTTGCTTCTACAAAACCGAATTCGAATACAACTTTGTGCATCGGAGTCCAACTATCATTATACAGATATAATATGATTTTTAGTGTTGAGTTCGTGGAAGTTTTTCTCTCGGTTCCTATGGATTATACGAGCTTACTTTCTACTACCTCCAATTCCGTACAGAAATTCAACTCAAATTTCAAAGCAGCTTTGTTTGAAGCATTCCGGTATAAGTGCAAACTGAGTTATTCTACCGATGATGGTGTTCTTATGATACTTGAACTAAAATTTAATTGCAGTCGTATATATTTATCCCAGGTGGCCATTGGTCAAAACAGCTTGCGATACTATCAACCTTTATCGTAGTTACTGGCTTGGAGCCCTTTATGGAAAATGACGGTTTTCGTTACATTGTCATAATTGGCGAGTATGATGGTAGACAAACTTCAGAAATTTTGTACAGGATGACGCAATCCTTTGACATTAAAACATGGGTGTTATTCTTTGTTACCATTGTGTACCTGACCTTAGTTATTTCAGTCAACTCAAATCAGTCACCAATAACATCATTTCTCTGGCTACTTTCAACATTAATTGAACAAGAAGATGTGTCAGCGCGTGTACGAACAAAAGTTATTGCCGCACATGTGCTACTTTGGATTATGATTTCGTATTTCATCAGAAATTTCTACACTTCATTTCTATATTCCAACATGACCCAGATTAATGATCCTGACTGGCTACCGCTATCGCTGGAAGACCATGTAAAGGGCAACGACGGTTCATCTAAGCTGAAAATTGTCATTCCAAGAATGGATATGCACTTGTGGTTCCCAGTGCTACCTACCAATACCAACAATACAAACTACTGGCAAAAGTTTGAACAACTAGCTTACGACTTATGTTGGCGTGGAAATTATTATGATTTAATTCGGAATGATAAAATATGTTTTACGAAAAAGGGAAAAATATACGGTCAGTCAATGACGTTTAATGAAAACATAATTTTAATTACAAGAATTGATGAGGGGTATTTTCAAGCGATTCGTCTGGTAATAAAATTCTTTCAAAAACAATTGTACTACGTTAACGACGAAGCGTCGTTTTTAAATGGGATAAGCTTATTTTGCTTTGAAATAATTAATTGGTATTCCGATATAGTGTCTCAAGATATCAGTCATCTAGCAGGTAGCGGAATTTTGTACAAATTTCACATTGCGGAACAAGTAAAACGAGTGGTAAGTACTGAATCATTGGAGTTACCTAAATTTAGTATAGCAAATATGAAAGCTTATATTCAAATGAGTGTAGAAGCGGAGACAAGACAAGCAAAATTGAAAAGAAGCCGGGGTGAACAAATCACACACAGAAAGGTAATCCCGCAGAGCAACCATGACTCGGCTTCGGAGGACGCCTCTGCCGTATCTATGACAGATGTGGTGGCTTGTTGGCAATTGTACGGCATTACTCTAGTGTTGGCATTTATTGCTTGAATGGTAGAGATAATTGTCGTTGTATGTTGATGAGCTAACGTTTAAAAAATCTAGTTCTTTGGATGTATTATTCAGAATTTTGCTTTCGCTTTAGATGTCTATTAATTGTTACAAATATTATTAATAAATATTAGTCAATGTCATTTTTTTGCTGTTAAAACAATAAATTTAAAAAATTGAGATAAATTGTTGTCTTCACATGTTTGTTGCAGTTTTTCTGGTGCACATAACCAAAGGCTCATAAGACACGTTTTATCTACAACCTTTCATACGTTTTAGTAGATATTCACCATGTTAAGCCAAAGTATTTTTTACATTTTGTCTAGCGTCGAATGTCCTTAAATAGTTTTAACCCGGGCGTGTAAAATATTTTCTAATGAATTATATAATCCACTAGTTGCAAGTTCTAGCAGCACTACTACAAAACTAGCGGCTGTGTGCAAGTTCTCTTGCTGCGTCAAGTGTTTTCGATACCTTATTACATATTCTTGTTGGTTAGTTGGTTGTCTCATTAAAGAGGCAAGCATTGCGTATTCGATAAAAGCAAATATAGATCCTTAACCATTTTAACATTCACAGACACGTTGCAATGTCTTTAATTTTTTAGCAAACAAAAAACCGTATTCTATATTACACATAAAAGTGTTCGATTTAACAGTTTTAGTTGCATAATCGTACACATAAATTTGGATTTTAGTTGCTTGAAAAAACTCAACCTACTGATGCTACAATGTAGTTACATTTTAAAAATTAATACCGAATCAAAGATTCTCTGCACACAGTTTCCTATAACCGAGGCAATAAGCGCCATGTCTATATTTAAGAAAGGGTAGTACAAAATTCTGAAATTTCGCAATGCTTCACTTTCCAGTTTTACCATTTTCATTTTTTCTTTGGTCTTAAGGGTCGTACTGGCAAAAATTAAGGAACTCTGCATTTTCCGAAGTATAGTATGAAATGAGATTGAGATCGATATAATACTTAGCAAAGCATCTAGAGTACCTGCGTAGCAGATGGATAACCGTTTAAAATGATTTTGTATCCGGATTACTTGTCGTTGACTGACATCTAACCTAGGGTTGTCGGTTTTTTGGTTTCGGTTACGGTTTTTGACCGGTTACGGTCATCGGTTCAGTTTCAACCTAAAACCGAAAACCGTCGGTTTCGATTTTTGTTTAACATACACTGGAATTCGCATTTGGATGATTAAACTTCCGTTATTCATATTCAATACTTACTGCTGCCATATGTTTTCGCTACCATCATCTTTTATTCTGTAATATCATACACTGTAATATCATACACATACACACAAAATCCCTATAAGTTGGCAAAATTTTCAAAACTACATGTACCACTGTAAAATACTACAAGGGATGCTGGGCTAACTAATTGCTGCACTTTCTCTAGAACTATATAAGGGCTCAGAAAAAATACTTATCGTTTGTATAGACCTAACTCACTAAAGAGCAACCTAACATAGTAAGAAATGCGACATTTATTGAAAATATTTTAAAACTAGTCTCACAAGAGACATTCAGAGGTTGTCCGTCGTAGATTTGCCTCATATTCTTGTCAACAACTAATATTATGGAGTTTGCTACCCTTTATGATAAGTTTCAGCTTTCGACAATCAGTTGATTTGGAAAAAAATGAAATAGTAGATTTTTTGAACCACATCTTTATAGAATGCTTATGGAATTTAACATGGGAAAACGGAGGTAAATAAAAGGTCTCCTTTTGTGGAATTTCAAATATTCCCATATTTACCATCAATAGTTTGATGATTTGGAGTTGATGTGGGATCATCTGGAAGGATCTAGTTCAATGTCACAGTACCAAGCCATACTTTTCCGTTCAAAACTTGCAATGCGAAAATTTGAAAATCAAGAGAGGGGGGACCCTGTACTCACTTCCCATTTCCCAGGGTTTCCCATGCGCGCGCGCGATATTTAAGATGGGGTAGTATGAAATTCTCAAATTATGCAATGCTTCACTTTCTAGTTTTACCATCTTCGTTTCTTCTTTGGTCTTAAGGGTCACACTGGCAAAAATTAAGGAACTCTGCATTCTACATTTTCGAAGTATAGTATCAAATGATTCACTAACATGAGCTGTCAGTATAAAATCATACCAACGAAAAATACAATTGGGAAAAGAAACACCAAGAGAATGTACATGGAAACTGGAATTTTTCCATTACGTCCTTTTATAAATACCCAAGAAATAATGACGATCACGCAAAAAATAATGAGATTGAGATAGATATAATACCTAGCAAAGCATCTTGAATTCCTGCGTAACAGATGGATTACCGTTTAAATTGCATTTGTATCGTGTTTACTTGTCGTTGACCGACATCTAACCTGTGCATCATCGCAGTGCAACCAATCATTCTAGCGAATTCCAAACAACCAAATAAGTATATAAACAATAAATATATAATAAATAAATAAACAAATCAAATCAAGTGTGGTTCTCCACAAAATCACACACTCCTTTACATATATCGGTACTTTTAATGTTAAAATTCCTTAAAATATAATCAAAACATAAAAATTCATGCTATTGTTGCTATTCAGCTCGATTCTCTTACATGTTTTTCTAACTTTAGAAGCCTTTTAATATTTTTAGTAAGTTTTTTATTTGTTTTCAATCATTTTTGGTTATGTTAGTACACTCTGTCAGGAATCAGGATCCAGTGGTAGATGGCTTGTAGTCGCAGGGGTTATCATCGG
>JAHZNB010007489.1:0-25179 GCA_027744295.1 Callyntrura guangdongensis | reverse complement strand
GTTCCGGGTACCGCTGGCTCCGATTGTCGGTTATTAAAAATCATGGCGTCACCATTCGGGATTAAAATGAATGTTATGACTTAACTAAGGTTTTAAGGTACCTAATTTGACCAATGGCACCAACGGATTCGCGTAGTCGCATGTTGAATTACCTTGTTAGTAGTGTGTTGGTTGGCATTAAATAGTTGGGCCAGCTTCTGTTTTTATTACTTTCTAATATTTTAAACAATAATATCTACAAATGTTCCACAATTCAAACTAGCCGTTAAGATATAGCCACAGTCACAAAAAATGTTTAAAAATCATCACCGCTTAAGTTTGTCAAATGTGAATATTTTTTCATCAAGTGAGTGACGATATTATGTACGAAATATTTATTTGTTTTAATTTTTCTCGGAATGCAACAAACAGTACTGACGTTTTTTATAACCAAATTCTTGGCTGTTCCATAATTTAGAATGGAATGTTGAGCATATTTATTTTCTTTGAATTCTTTATACTTGATCCTTTCCTGATCCATTATCATTTCTTTTTGTCGAAATCGAAATACGGTATGTTGCTAAATTGCTGCATATGTTTCAGGTGTTCATTGGAAGTCGTTATAATGATTCCTAATGCTTATTAACGATTAATAGCTCTCAGACCTCGGACATGTAATTTACACGCTTCTCCAAAGAGAAGCTTTAATCTTAGAAGAAAAAATGCTGTGTTGGCTTACTACTGCTACGTACCTCTGTGAATGATGTACACGTGTTGCTAAATATATCTATAGTGAACACACTTTAGGTGTTGATAATAATGATTCATGAAACCATTTCCTTGGGTTTCCTCCTCATAGTTTTTTAGCTGGGTCAAAGGCGCTGGACTACCTTGCTTACTAATCACTATTATTATCATCAAAACCATAGCTGATAGCGTGAAAGTGCAATTTATTTTCAACTAAATAATCGGTCTAAAGATGTAATACAGATTAATACATCGAATTTTTTTGAAGATGTTGCCGTTATAGGGCTGATGAGCATGCAGAGGTGTCCTACAAACAAATAACGCATGGTCTACTTGATTGAACTAGGGAATGTTTCGGTTACGGGACATCAAAGAATTTTCAATGAGTTTATTGTTATTTTAGTTTGTTCATTACTACAGGCTGTTCTCTTTCAGTATTCATTAATTTCAAGCGCTATGTACTCCTATTATCAACAAATCACTTGAAACGGTATATTATACTCTTAAAATAATTACTATCCTGAAGGTCAACATACTTGATTTAAAGTCAGCAATAAGCAGTGCACCTATACCTATGTGTTGGAGTGTTGGCGTTTATTATCTACACTTTCAACCAAAACGGTTTTAAAAACCTTTTTATCGTCAGTCATCATCATTCAATTACTCACTGAAATAATGGATGGGAGAGATTAATGTATTGATTGGGGCAGTCCATGGAACAGCTTTTGAAGTTCGAATGGAAGTAAAAGTGATATTAAGTCGGAAATTTGTGTTTTTCTACACCTCTTTCTCGCCTCCGTTTCACAAAAACCTTGTACTAAATACTGCCTTAAAATAATTTGAACTCTGATTTTGACTGTATGACTTTGGGATCACAAGTTACAAGTTGTTGTATATCATGGAACACTCAGTGTAACCATGAAGCTCTCTTCTTTACCTTACAATTAATATTATCGAAAACAATTGTTCTACCAGATGAGATGCATCCTTATCAGCTACTTGTAAAAATCAGCCTGTTACCCAAAAAGATTAATAGTTCGACCCGTTTTATTTTAGACATTTTTTAAACCATCAATAGCCATTTCTCATAATGAATTACGGACGATTCTTTCCCCGTTCACCGTACTACCTGAATGATGTATAAATACCATAGTTATGGTGTAGTACTGATATGAAACTTTTTCTGTAAGTCGAATGCCGGAATACGTTTTTGAAATACATACGTTGATGAAAACTATTTTAAGTTATACACTTAATCATCCACAACAATATTGTTAAGATCCTCTTTACATTACTAAATTTTACAGAATACTACATGCTAATCATTTAGCTTTTTAATGCATCGATTTTAAATCGGGAAACAATCAGTCATCGTTCAACTGCAAATGCAAACGCAAAACTGCAATTAAATTTCAATAAGCTTCAAAGTTTGTTCAGAGTGCAAAGACTATATAAATATTTGCTAAACACACGATGACACGAACGTCATGCGTTTATATACCCAATTGAGAGCTGACTAACTGGCCTGCGCAGGGGATCTCATGCATGGATGCATCTATTGTATCCATAAATTTTATCGTAATAATAAAATAAAATAATAATCACAATCACCTACCAGCCTACGCTATGCAAAAAAGATGAAACGAGTAACAACGGCCTCAAGTAGTGGTTTACTACAACCACACAATCAACCAATGAATACATCAAACATTACAGATTCATGATTGGGGCGAAGAGATACTGTTCTTTCTAACTGCAATGCAGAATGCAGCTAGGTTAAATGTATGAGTTTTTATGTGCTACTTTAAAGGGTTAATTATTATACGATATCGATACGTTAAAATCAAAACAACATTGTGTACAATTGCAAATTGTTAATTAATGTTTTTGCTCACATTATTATGTAGGTGTTCAAGAAGGCATTAGACAATGAATTTCAGGTACCTCTGAGATTGTCTTGAAAATATCGAGCAGCTATTTTCAAAGCCCAAATTATTCTTGGAGTTTAAAAACAGAAAACCAACCAAAACCATTAGTAGTCCATATTTGTTATTCTACATTATGAATTTTTGTTGACCTTATAATCTTTAAACGGTCAATGGTCATTTGTTTTCCTTATGCACACAATACCTCTGATGGTACGTTTGCACGTGGCTACTCCAGATTTGTTGTCATGATAAGATGTCAAAAAAGAGGAACAATAATTTACCTTTGAACCATGGACACGAGTTGCTATTTGTACGTTGTGTCCTAATCTTGAAATACCTTGCTTGTCCCTTAGCTTTTATCTGCCATCAGCAGTGGAGAAAGAACAGTATTCATACTTCACGAAATTTCTTCACTATCGGGTTTCATAGAGGCATAGCATCGACCTGTATTGCACATGCGTTTTTTAATTTAAAAATTTCTTAGAAGTTTTTGTTTTCAAAGAAGAGTATTTTGGTGACCTATAAAATGGAATGGATCTGTGTTGAGTTATTAATACAATTTGTCAAAATTAAGTGCTCTTTCAAGTCAATTTGTAAACAAAAGGTGGAAACAAACAAATATTCCTCGACGACTCTCGCTGCATGGTGCTAACACATTTTAACTTGTAGGTACATTTTTCAACAAACAATCCCTTTCTTGAGACAATGTATGCGCCAGACATGGAGCAAGTAAGGGTCAACAATTTGGGGAAAAGTGCATGAAATAAGAGTTTATAGATACATGTGTTTGGTTGAAATCTTTGCCATCCACCACCACGAAACGGAGAGTGTGTTGTTTTTATGTTTGAAAAGAGAAGAACAGAAAGAGAAATGGTCCATTTCTAATGGGTACATAAAAAGAATGATAAACATACAAAAGCAATAAGCTTCACTACCTCAATACATTAAATAGTCTCCTCAAAAACTTCACTTAAATGCGGGTTTCTATATTTACTGACTCACTTTAAAATTTTAATATACATATAATGGTATCATATTACGTATTATTTCGAACGGGACAGCTACTGAGAGAATGTCGCCATCATAGGTTTTTAGTTTTTGGTGTGCGTCTAGTATTTGTTTACAGTTTTTTATTGTTGAACAAGGCATTCGCCCAACTTTTCAGTTTAATGGAAAACTAAACGAACAAAAAGTTGAAATCAATATAGCATTCACATTACAAACACAGCTTTCACTTTACTGCATTCATACATGTCCAAATAACTGAGAGTCAAGGATATGAAAAAAACAGTGTAAAAAGAACATTTAGAAACGACTTCATATATCTGCCAAATCACAGTTTACGTCATTATTAACGAAATGACAAGTCGATTCAATACAGCAATAATGGAAACGGCAGTAAGTGATATGACGTACAATACAGATAATGTAGATAAATAGTAAATAAGCATTACCATTTACCAAACATAAAAATATGAAAGAAATATGTTGTTAGAAATTTAGTAACGAGTTGCAGTTACAGGCAGTATATATTATGTATGTCTGTCTTTTTTCCAGGATTTAAAGTGGCAAGGAAACATACCTAGTAAATACTTACTTAGGCATAAAATCATTACTTAAAACTAGAACCGTGTAAAACACAAATGGACATCTGCTGACTGTTTGGGATAATACAAAACGTTTACTTTTTCCATTCCCCTCCCGCAACCCCCCATTTTATTATTATTATTATTATGGCCGTATTTATTCAAAGTCCAATTTACAAATTATACAACAGTGGATGGAACCTTGCTACGCAAGCTATTATTTCCCTCTCGTAACCCTCTATTTACCTCCCAAACACTTCATTCCCCTCCCCATGTTAAAGCTGTTAAAACCCCATTCCGAACGGCTGTGGATGTACTAAGCAATTTTTAAAGTTTTACGTCCTCCTGGGGTCAGCCAATCTGGATCAAACTTTTCAAAACGTCATAACTATCCATCATGTATTTGTACACCAACTTTCCGCTACGTATATATTTCGTATGTTGAAATTTTGCGTGACCCCCCCGTTGATCCCCTCGGGGTTGACCCCAAACGCCCATCTTCGAGCTATTGAATGGTCAAAACGTTAGAATGAATGAATATTTGAATGACCTATCGATTGGCAAAAACAGAATTTCAGCATTCCTTTTCCCTCAAAAGTTATCGTGTCGTGTTGACAGACAGACAGGAAGATAAAGTATTATCTACCTCTGGAAGCGTTAACACGCAGCCGGTAGGTAATAAATCGAAGTGTTGAGATGCCTCAAACATGCAACAACTATTCATTGCGTTAAAAATAAGACAATTGTTATTAGGACAATGCAGTAATTAAATTCCTGTAAACCCCCATAAAATTTGATTTGCATAAAAATTAACATTATGCAATAAAGTGTGTCTGCACAAACAGCAACACAACGTATAATTGCTTGAATGTAACATTGATCATCTATACATGTTTGCAATGTGTATTTTTAAAACACCTGCAAAGCACGAAATTTTCTCTTTGACCTTGTCAAGAGAAACTTGTCTTCACTCTTTCTTATTATTTTTATTACTGGTTTATTGTTTCGTTACAACAAAAATAGTCACGCATAAATAAAGACAAACAGTCACTTGCAGTGTAAGATTTTTAATTGTGTATGTCTCTCTTTCTCTAATTGAATCAGAGGAATGTTTCATCAAAAAGACGTCGAAGCGATCATCTTGTCATCCCACGCATGGCATCTTGAAAATTTACTTTGGCTTTATTCGAAACAATGTTGGATACCTAGTACAAGTATGACGCTTCTAAGTAAGTTGAATGCGGATGTGAACTGAAAACAGTAACCTTATTTTAAATATTGAGCACGTATGTGGTTAGGTAACCCGGACAAAGCAAAGACAATTGACTACTATTTGTCATAATTCGTGTGTCATCTTTATTGTTGTGTCATCATAATTTCATTTGTATCATAAAACTTATTGCACTGTTGCACTGAAAACAGTGTCGTCATCGTCAGTTTAATAAAGAGTTCTTTAGTTCTGTGTACCAACGTCTGCATTTTTTTCCAGGGTATATACGTTGTTGATATGGTTAATAGTTCGCAATAATTAGTATTTCTTCCAGGAATCATGAAAAGCTTAATTTAAAAATCAATATGAATCAATAATCTATCAAACTTATAATATGCATGAAAACTGATTAATAGTTAATGAGCGCTAGATTAGATTACACACCGATGGCCTTGCACATGTAAAATGATATGCAAACTGATAAAATTATTGTTTGAATGAGTACACGTTATTACACATTTCTGAGAATCATGAATGTATTTTCTTTCTCAAATAAGCTTCATCATACGAGCGTGCGAAATCTGGATAGGTAAAGAAAAATGTTAAATGAACTTTTTGCATCTCCGGTTGGTGTTGTATGCCTGTTATCGATCTTATCTAAAAGTATACATAGGCAATCTCATTGACCAACACGACAATGTTGAATGTTGAATATATGGTCGAAATAAAATTGTTGAAATTTTAGTGCTCTTTATATTGTTGCCAACAGCTTAAAATAACACAAGAAAGCTGTTTGTCTAGAGCAAATTCCAGAGGTGACAGGCAAAAGTTGCAGATTTCATTGTTGTCTTCAATCCAATTTCAATCTGGTCATGAATGAACAATTCCACGACTAGCAAGGCAAAACTATGCAATTTGTCCCATGTCATATGCCCAACCTGTATTGAAGTATTATCGGTTCTTTTTTGCTACTACAGGAGAGATTAATACGCTGTGCAAATCGTCCGTAAAACTTTGGAACAGGACAATATTACAATGTGATGTAATCAAGTATTCAGCATGGGGTAATCTGAGCATAAGTGGTATGACAGCATGGTGAAAGCCGCCTTTCTGACCACATGCATCGCTATCGGCTACTCATTTATTCCTTTACTCCACGCCGTCTCATGCTAATATTTGCAACTTTACAAGTAGTAAAGACGTGGTCACAAACCGTTTTTATCATGCAAATGCGGCCCATAAAATGTTGTTACCTTAGATCAACATGACAGGCACACTACTTGTCCGATTGTAATAATAATAGGTGGTCAAAGCGGTGTAATAGACTGAAAACGCGTAAAACTACCACATGCAGCCATCATCAACAGATAAAATATGACATGACGTTTATTTTCCCTGGATGGGACAGACGAAGACGGCTGCTCACTTGCAGTTTTCATGGGTCTGCAGTGTATTTTAAAAGTTTTTGTGGCGTGGAAGACAATTTAAGTGTGTGAATTTTTTAACAACAAGATGTTGACGAAGTACTAGTAAGCATTATTGAGTGTATGTTGTTGTACTTACCATACCATATACCAAGGCATATAGAATACAATACATACGTACATAGGTACATAAACGTACGCATCATGATAGATGATGTTTGTCTGATGAATAATTTTATGGATATTGCAATTAGGAATTGAAAATATTATGGTTCTTTGTTCCATCCACCACAATCCATATAAAATGTCTGAACCCATGCAGTCTTAAGTGATAGTGATAGGGGTAGGAAAGACAGTTTGCACATAGTTGCTGGAATCGTTTTAGTTTGGGATGCATAATATTTGTACCCCACTGCATTTTACATGCTGGTTTATCGTCTCAGAAAGAGGTCCTGCAGTCCCATGGCTTGCTAGTTGCTGTTGGAGGTTTGACAACAAACCATGCATCATTGTACAACTGTAAATTGTTACTAGGTATCCATCCAAGTTTTATTTAGACTGGGCTGGGGACGTGGTACTGCGGGACTGTGACGGTAACATCTGCTTCAGGACGAAAGGAGCGCAGCGCAACGCATCACAAGAACAACATATCAACCACCAAGCGAGTTACATACACTTACTTAAATGGAAAAGATTAAGTAATATGATGATAAGTAAATATCTACTCACACATAATATCTAGCCCAGCAGCAGCGTTCTACATATTATCCCAGCCCATATACGTCCAAGTCCCGCTGCTGTGTCGTCGTCCGTCGTGTTGTACATTTCCATTGATTATCAGCACCAGTATTAAACTCAAAGTATTTTAAAAGTACCTCATATTATGTATACCTGTTGAGGCAGGACCACAACAGAAGAACAGTAAAAAAAGCTTTCTAATTGCGTAGGAGGCATCTAATCGCCTTATTGCAATGCTGTTTTATCAAAAGTATTTGTTGTATTCAGCTAGAGAAGAAAAGGCAAAAGGTGTTAAATACTGATTCTAAACACTAAATAATACGTCAGGGGGCTGTGTGCATGATTTAACTTCTTATCTCATAAATAAAACCTAAACTAGAATGCCGTCAGAGAGGCTGTCTTTTTACCTCCTCCTACATTGTATTGAAAAATTCGAGTAAAAGAAAAGTAGCTAAGATCTGAATTAATTATCGTTTCAGCCAAGACAGACCCGCCGCCTTTCCTGACATACGGAAAATTTTAATAAAAGGAGGCACGAGCTTCATAAAGTAACCTTTTTTTTGTTTTTTCCACTTACTCCTTTACGAGCTGTTGATTGTTTTAGAGACAAACAAAATTGCATTTTTTTCTGGTAAATGCACCGTGGTTGGTTTTTTAACAAGTCATGAAAATCGCATTGGGTATGACTTGGAAATGATGGTATAGGGCCGTAAATTTTTGTCTTTTAGAAAACCAGTACTACCACACTCGCGTCATAAAATGGAACCCTGCTGAGGTTCAACAGTTAGTTTGAACCCTACTCTCCAGTAGTTGCTAAGACGCGTAAAGTTGTTGTCGTACTACAGGCACGAAACCGTACAGTCAGAACTTTCGTCAAATAGTCATCATAATATGTACCTATTATTACAAACAGTCTATCTTTTACAACCATCAAGCATAAAGTGTGGAATCTATCCACCATCAAAAAACAGTCTAACGTGTTACAAAATTACTCAAACAATAATTCTGGTAGACTTGTTCTTTGTTGGGCATAGCGCATCATACACCGCTCGATGTAGATACAGAACAAACAAAACACGTATATTGGATGGTTCACTCCCTCTATCGATTCTTCATTATTATTTAATTACACCTCGAATAATGATATTTGCACTTAATAATTACTCATCCTGAATCCTCTCCATTACACCAACCAGTTTTGTATGTTTTGAGTTTATAGAAAATCAACGAACTTTTCAAAGATTTGTTGTCAGGTTGATGTGAAGCCTATTATGTGGTGTAGTGTGTGTGTAGCATCAGGAATTTTGTCCGTTTACGTAAAGAAAGCAAATTAGTAAGGAATTACAGACAGTTATTCGGCATTTCACAAAAATAACTCATAGAAAATGTTTTGTTTTATGTTTCAACCCAATGTTTTATGCCACAACCACGGTTGCAGACTTGCTTCGTGTTGTCCAAGTACTTTAACAGAGAGAGGATACGGGAAATGACATGATGTTCTTAATTTAATACATTACGTATATTACCACGCCCCCATGTTCTCCGAACCTGGTTCGAATGTTCGAACATGTTCTGCTGCAACAGATGCAACAGAAAGAAAGTATTGTATTTGTCTACTGACATGATGATTTATATGCAGAGTAAATGGGACAAATATGTATGCAAATATGTACAGAAACTCGACAAAATATGCAAAATGTTTCCAAGTTACAGAAAAACAATACCTAACTTGAGTTGCAGTCAACAATTAACGTAATTGGTACAAAAAATCTTTAGTTTATAAACATATTGTCATGTTAAAACACCAAACATTTATTTACAAACAATACATGTACAATTGTACCTATTTGCTTATAACAACTAGTAAATCTGTCATGTTTTGTTTTGTACAACGAATAATCGATAATAACATTTCACCGGACAAGTCGCTTGATGCTGAAGCGTAGAGCAGCAATTAATAACATAAGATGTCCTAGCACGTGAACCGATCCGTTGACTAATAAGGAAAACCAGCCAAAATAATTTGTGCAAATCTAACCGAATTCTTGGTTCCCCAAGATAGTACTGTTTCGCATAAGTGAAACGTCCAAGGATCCAAATCAGTCCACCTGTAGCGCAGAAGTGCGGCATCTCCAATCCCCCAATTAACAGGAGAAACAAAAAACTGGGATATATTTCGAGGGTGCTCTGGTATGCTCTATACACCGCAAATCAATTTTCGTTTCATTTCCAGTAATCTACAATAATAAAGTACCAGATATATCGAAAGTTACCAATATACCTTAGTATACAGTTGAACATGTTCGATTTTTCACAAAACATCTGAGGACTAGGAACTCCGAAATCTTTTCTTGCCGCAGTCAGGCGACAGTTTTTCCAAAATACGAGGAAACTACTAAATACTCCAGTCAATGTGACGTAACCATATCCAACTGGAAGTACGAATGGTTTGTACAATGGCACCGGTGGTGAGGATGGTGCGCAGACTATGAAGCCGGGTGGCGGAGGAACTAGACTAAGGTAATCAGACATCCTGTGCGTAGGCTTTGAATTACAGAAATAAATCCAAATTGTAAGAATTTTTTAAAGATATATCAGTTTTTCATTCAAATACAATAATAAGGTTAAAAACTAAACGACAGATCTATCCTTTAAATAAATGAATGGAATATACTTTTCAAACGAATAAAATAGACGAAGAGCGTATTGGTCGGACACAAAAACTGGGGAAATGTGAGCTTAGAACAAACGAAGCAATAAGTTTTCGCGTATCTATGTATATACATCCAATCTCCAATCTCCAACCCAGTAAATACGCTTCATTCCAACTCGCCACCAAGGGTGCAGAATCTGTTCGAGCATGGGAGCATTGCTCACGGAACACGCATGGCTGGGTAATATACGTAATGTATAAGTCACGGAACATCGGACCCTCGTAATGTTAAACGTTCACGGAACATGCAACAGATTCTGCACCCTTGCTCGCCACTACGTGTGCACACTACTCCGCTAACTCCCCGCATCGTTACTGTGTAGTATGTAATGATACAACAAACACGGCACTTCTGCTTCTTCTTTTCGCTGGTGTTTGGTGTAATGTTGTTTGTGTCTTTGGTATTGTTGCTGCGAAAGAAACAACCATTGGCGCTCCCTCTATTCCGAAACTATCAAACTCACTGCTGCTGGGATTTTGGTATGTAATCCTTTTGCGGCGTGAATTTTCAGTTTAAAAATACAATGTTAGTGTTGTATAGATAGACTGGTAACCAGAGAGTGAAGCGAAAGATTGAGGAGGTACACGAAGACGCTTGGGTAAAAAATTGCTACTGAACATACATTGCGTTATAAGCATAGAAGGTTGAGTGAGTTCCTTCTGTATATACTTGTCAGCGGAGAGTCAAGTCAGCATCAATATTGGCACCATCAACGTATTATGAATAGGTAGGTTGGTAAATGATAATGTGTGTGTATGTGGTGTGTGGTCAATGCTTATTTTTTTATTGACATTTTGAAAACATTTGAGAGCTGAGGCGTCAGAAATAATACTACTACTAATTACGTGAAGCGTCTATTTCTTTGCTGCCTTGTTTAAACCTAGTGAAAGAACTAAGGTTTAATTTGAGAATTATTTGCATTAGACAAACTAAATGAATGTCGGCATTTCAGTGGGAAAAGTGACAGTAAATTATTGGTAGGTAGCAGACGGTTGGGTTTTTACTTTTTACTACCTCTTTACTTATACATATTATTGATTCCTCATAACTACATGAAGAGGCCTGTTGTCAAGACACGCCGTTGTGACTTTAATTCGCAGAATTGAAAATTAAGTGAAGTTACTAAAAAACTTGGTGTGACGGGATGGTGTTGTGGATTTTTCACTGTAAAGTGTAAAGATTCTATAGAAGGAGAACAGGCCTCGGTTTTTATGAAAGAAGGGTTCTACTATACTATTTAGCTAGCAGGTTGGTAAATAAATTTCCTGAAACCCGAGTTTAATCTTTTACAATTAAAAATGGCCGGCTCTGGTGGTGGAACCGGAGCAGCGAAGCAGAGAAGTGCTTCAACAAGTGAAGACGCCAGTCGGGCGGCAATCGAGAAAATGTATAAAATTTATGAGCAATTAAATTCAGCTGAAGACAAAAGTTTGGTGGGTATAATTTTAGTAACGTTGCTTATTAGATATTGTTGTGAAGTACGTGTACTTATTTTATGTACATATGTACTACAAATGTAATAAGTAATAATGCTTTAAATCGTTTCCAGTTAGAACATCAATTTGGTGAGCTGTTGACGGCGGTTCATGGTTCTGAGAAGGAGAAACGACTTTCTTCACAGTTCATCACTAGATTTTTGGAATATTTTCCAAGATTGGAAGACAAAGCAATAAATTCGTTGTTGGATTTGTGTGAAGACGATGACATTTCCGTAAGTGCTAATCTATGCATAAATTCCCGTCACTAGTTATATATATATATATCTAACAAAATGCATTACTACTTTAACTAAACTACTTGTTATCTCGCTAGATCCGGAAACAAGTTGAAAAAGACCTCATCACCGTGTGCAAGAAGCTACCCCACGTGATTCCAAAGATTGCCGATGTGTTTGCACAATTGATGCAAACGAATGATAATACCGAATTGACTGTGATTCACAACAGTCTTGTTAGTCTCTTTCATATTAGTGCTAAAGGTATAGGACCAAACTGCAAAGATAAGTGTGATGGAGATAGAAATACTTGTACATATTTACATAATAATGATGATAATGACTATCTTTCTATAGCTGCTATTGTCGGTCTGTACGCTCAGATCAAAGCTGGGGAACCTAATGTCAGAGATAGATGCTTTAAATTCTTACAAACCAAGCTAAAAGATTTGGGGCCTGAGATAATAACAATAGATTTTGAAAAAAGATTGCTGTCAGAGACACGTCGTATACTGCCTGTAAGTTTGGAATTATAACGGTTGCACTGCACCTGTGCACTCTTATCCATTACAAGTATATCCAATTTTTGCCATCAATTGTTAATTTGCATGTCGTATAACAATTATTGCGGCAGGATCTCAACGGGGACGAGTTCAAAGCAGCTATGGGATTACTAAATGACGCAAAAATTATGAAGACAGTTACAGGTCAACAAGCAGTTGTGGATATGGTTGCTAATCTCATAGACTTAAAGAAAGATTTTGATGCCACTGAAGATTTCGGAGTTCAAAGGCTTATTGTATGCACAGAGTATATCCTGCCGTTTTTTAATGTAAGTGAATCATATCCTGCATAATGTCAAATATCAACCGCGTATTATGATGTTGCCATATTATGTTAATACTAACATACTTATATTGACCTCAACTCATCTAGTCTATGGTCAGTTCGACACCATTTGTCATATATTTTTGCACAAGAGTTTTACCACATTTGGGGGATATGGTGTTGGTGGACGTGGATCAAAAACTTTATTTTACTGTTCTTCGCCTAATGGCTGACGTCGCTTACCAGATGAAACAGATCGAAACTGCTCAAGCAAAAGCATGCTTGACCGTCGTATACAATGAAGTTTTGGTGAGTTTATTTTACTAATTTGGCGCTGATTTTTTAAAAGTTTTAATGGAACTAACAAGACCATAAATTTTGGGTTTATTTAGCAATATATGCCCCTTCCTCCTGCCGAAGAAAACCCAAATCCTCAGTTTGATTTTAGTTTTATTGAGTGTTACCTTTTCGTATTACACAAACTTGGAAGTGAATGCCCACAGTTTTTTAACGAAGATCAAGAAAAGTTAAAAGATTTTAGATGTCGATTACAGTATTTAGCTAGGGCAACACAAGCCTATATGAAGAAACTGCGTGAGGATTTGCAAAACAAGAAAGGAGAGGAATTAAAGAAGGAAGAAAACCGCTCAAAGGTAAAGTTATTACGAGAAAAATATAAATTAATTTACGTTTATCAAGTTACAAACGAAAATTACATTAATCTGAAATAGATTACGGCTCTAAAGACGCTTGCCAACATCACTGCTGTTATTAGAGACTTGTTTCATATGCCTCCAAGTTACAAGTCACAGATTGGATTATCTTGGCGACCCTTGGCTAGATTAGCTGGAACCAAACGAAAATCTAATTCTACAGCAGAGCCGCCACCGGAAAAATCCAAAACTTCACGAGATGGACCTATTCAAATTTATCAGCCCCCCAGTGGAAAGTTTTCTGGTCGGGCCGGCAATTTTGGTAAGACATGTGCTTTAAACAAAGGGAATAATATAATTTTGAATAAAATTTCCATGGAATGTTACCAGGAAATCACTTTCCAAGTGTTACACTTTTACTCTTAATGTGCTTTTTACTCTAAAAAGAGTAGAAGGAAGACAGTTAAAATGAGAATTTTGATTTCGTTGTACACTCAAATGTCATTATTGCATATTTTATTTTCATACCTTAAAGAACTATAACAAGAGAAGGTTTTGAAGAAACAACTTACGGTGCTTTTTCTTAGTAAATATTTTTTCGTCCGTATGCTCATAAAATTTACCTTTACTTTTTATGTGTAGCCCCATCACGACACCAGAGAGGAGGTGGAGGACAAGGAAGCTATGGAAATCGATTCCGAGGATCTGGTAGACCATTTCGAGGTGGTGGCGGCGGTGGTGGTGGGGGAGGTCGAAGATTCAATCGGTTTTAAGTATAACTAGTTATTGCACCTCAATTACAGCTTTTGCAGGTAACATTTATGGGGAATCGAATATATGGATCCAGATACTGTATTTTCTGAATTTTTCCAGCAGTGTCAATTTTTAATTTTACATGGTTACTTCTGTAATTTGCAATTAATGTAAAACGTGTAGAGGGTCCAATATTTCTTCTCTGAAAATGAATGCATTGACTATTTACCTACTAAATTTTCACGACTTGACATACCTGTTCAAGGACACACCTGTAAATAATAAAAGTATCAACTTAATGTTTTGAAGCCGCAAGGGTGGGTTTTCTATCAGATGTGGTTATTTTTACTGATCAGTGTATTTATGTGGATGATTTTTGTTTATTTTGGGCCAACTTTATAGTGTAGTGTGTATAATGGGGTTTCTTACTAAACGTGTTGATGTTTGATATTTTTAAACCAAGTGTAACCTTCCATTTTACCTCCCAACTACAGATTACTGTCGAAATTGTCGCCAGAATTCCATGCCATATCTTCATTTCTAAAATTTGAGTACTTTCAAACTTAACTTTCACCGTGCTTGACTGCATGATAAAATTCACACAAGTTCACAAAACGATAATTTTTTTTAGTTAGTATTGAATTGAAGCTAAATAGACGTTGATGTAGTTAGACGTATACATATACAATTAGTTTAAAATGACATTAGTTACAGAACAGAAAGTTATGTAGTTTCAAGCAGTTTTTTCTAGCAACGTAACCAAATAAAACTACCTTTAACTTAAAATTTGTAATAAATCAATTGTTTGATTTTCCCATATACACATAATTCTAATTGCAACTGTCGATTTTCATAATTTCGTGCTGCACAATTTTCTACTTCGGTTCTTCCGTAATTATTTTATAAAGTTCCTTCTAACGTATTTAGTAATGCAATTTTTGTCCGTACTCATTAATTCTTTGTTCATCAAGTCTAAAGAAACAATCCAAAAAACAAATAAGGTACCTGAATCGAACTCACGTTTCTCAAGAAAATAAGTGGACAATTGACGATTTAATTTAAATTTATCTATTTACAACAGTAACACCGTGTGATTGTTCCGTATGTACCTTCAGGGTGGTTTGCAATGAAACCAAACATGCATTTGAAATTAACTTTTGGCATACTAAATTAAATAATTTAAATTTGTCATTTTCGAGAATTTATATTTAAATTTTGTCGGTTCTGATAAACCAATGCCAGTTTTCATGTATTTCCAATGCTATTATTAGCAAAAAAAACTATACAAATGGATCACCTTATCATGTTTTAGCTCGTTAATGACGCAGTTTAACTATTCGAAAAATAGACTAATCTTCACAAATTCCACCTGGAACAGGGCCAAGGCGTTTTACATTTCAGGATAGGATTATGGATTATTCCTCCTAGTTCCCCTAATGCGCCCGGCCCAGAGCACAAATTCGTATTTTGACTGTATTTTGCCATTACATTTTATATTTCATTATCTTACAAACCAAATATGCATTAAGTAATTTCAAAAGATTATATACTATATACAAGTCATCAATACTCCTTCTTACGCTACTACCTTACTTCATTCACCATTCACCCGCCAATCCCCGTAGATATTATTTCCATGCTTCGAACATTTTTTACGTGTACACTGATTTACTGATCATCATATTATCATCCTATAAAAACAATCACCCTGCCTATTATGACTGTACCTTATTGTAGTATTCTCTCATCTAAGATTACTAATAATGCCTATATCCTGTAACAGTTTTCGTTCGTCAAAATGCACAGCTCATCAAAAATATTTAAGCATCCTTGTAGTTGCTGATGCCATTACTAACCACCACCATATCACATCCACGAATAAATAAACCATTCGAGATTTAACATTAAGGTAATGGCAGCAGTGATGATAACAGTATTCAAGCCAAACATTCTTAATACTGCTCCCCAATATGCATAAAATAATATAATATACACATATTGTAGCCAGACAATACAACAAATATTAAAATATCTTTTTTTCATTCCCCTCTCCTCAATCCTCACATTTTCTCTCAAGAAACAACGTCAACAAAGTTAGCGAACAGAGAGGAGACTACACACAAGAAAATCATAATTGTGTTGAACTTCCACTCTAGTTGGTTTGTATAACAGAGAGAAGAGCTCATGATGGGGTCCGGTTGCTGATTGTTGCTTAGCTTGTACCACCACCACGGCGTGAAGAAAAAGTACCATACGCGCATCGCGCACAGTATTTCATGTTCTTTTTTCATGAGTACACAATGTAAGGCAAAACGAAAGAAACTTCAACGTTTACATTGTTGTGTAAAGGAATCTCTCTGACATCTACAAGTTATAACAATGTAGTAAAAGTAAAAACCATGTTGAGATTGTATACATCTATACTCGGTAAGTGGAGAGCAAAAAAAGTTTCTGTAGAGAGCGCACAACCTCCTGCATACAAGTAAACTTATACGTATGCATGTAGTATTTTTCATCCTTCTGACAGGGAATTACAGAAGATTAGAAACGCCACCACCACCGCCGCTATGTAATGCAGGAATGCAACTGGCATTCCCCCATTGTTATTTTTTTCTTTCCTATGCATAGCACCAGTGAGGCAAGACAATGAATGCAATGCCAGTATTTTCGTTTCATTCTTCCATAAATGATGTTCTTCCAGCTTATGTCCAAACCAGTAGTTAACGTAGTGTGTCGAAGTTTTCTTATTCTAACTACCTAGGTTGACTGCTAGTAGGCTGCTGCTACGCTGCTAGTGCTATAATATGTAGGACTGTAGGAGTACTACTCAACTGACTGAAGCAATGATGATGATGATACTGAACTGATACTGATAATGATAGCGACTAGCAGCGAGCAAGTGCACGGTTGCCGTGTGTGTGTGTGGCTGAAGCAGCATTCGCTAATGTAAATGTGGTAAATTATCATTATGTACAGAGAAAAAGAACTGAAAGGTAACTAGTGCTTGTATGCAGAATTCAGTCTTGTTTCCCACTTCGAAACATCAACATTTCGATTCGTCTTGTTGATAATAGCATCAGTGGAGTGATGAGAGGTGCGATTGAGTCTTTTGTTTTTAACTTCAGTACCTACACATTTTGTGCTGTCAAAAACCATCGTTAGCTATTTAAGTGCTCTTCTCTTATCAGTTGGTTGGTACTATTTGAAATCAGATCTGGCAAAAGGGCAAAACTCGTGTTTCTGTTTTGAAGGGCTGCTGGTGTATGTTTCTATTTTTTTCCTGCCGTCTTTTGTGTTGTGCTAATGTGAATGACGACAATCAGTAGTTTTATAAAATTTGCTCAATAAATTTATTTTATGGTCATCATCGTGACTGACTGACCTTGGCTGAGATTGAGAATTAGTGGCTTATGCAGGCCATAATAAAATCTGGAAGTATACTCTTTGCTACCCAATGAAAACCACATACTGCACATCCACGACTTAATGGAGGAAGAGATTGTAAACAAAATTTAAGGAGCGAGGAACATAAAACTTTTAAATATCCGTCCTCTGCAAATACGTCTGCATCAGGCTTGTCATCTTGATAGGCTTAAGCCAACGCAAATTTTATACCGTTTAAAAATATCAAAGCTTTTAAGTGCAGCGCGGCATTACGCCAATTTCAAGACTGAGTGCCAATGATGACAAGGGCCACACTGAATGAATCCTTTCCACAAAAACAAAATTCCTAAACGGTGTAATATATACGACAAACTAAAATTGCAATAAGAATATTTCTTGTGTTCTTTGTCACCTTCTCAGTGTAACGTGGAACGAGGCAGTTATTTTCAATCTAAAATTAGCTGAAAACGATAAAGAATAGTATATGAGTGTCTTCAAACCTTAATTCAACATTTAATTTCGATTAAAGAGTAAATTCGTGCAACTTACAAGCTATTCGTAGGAAAAGTTCAACTTGGTGTGAGCTGTGTAAGTAGTAGTAGCTGAAAATAGTACTAGTACAAGCACAAGCAGCAGACAACTTGTTGAATTCCCAAAGTTACGGTTCCAACGTCATAACATTGGCCTTAGCTGGATTTTTAGTGACATTTAATAATATAAAAAAACTGTTGTTGTGAAGTGGTACTCAATAATTTTCTCATCGTGGTGTTTGCTAGGTAATGAAAAGTAATGAAAATATATTCACGGCCAAGAACGGCCTAAAGTGCATTACATTGTCTATATAATATAATGTACTGATAGTGAGTAACTTTAAATTATCTCTTGGCATCTGTTCATTGAGATGTATCCACGCAGAACGTAATCTTGTGCGGTAGTGATGCACTTGACTGTACGGAGAACTGAAACAGAACTTCAAATTTTGCAACACTAGTTTCTATTTTTGTGTTTGTTAAGGAAGCGGAAATAGTTATTCTTTTATTGACGTTGCTAGTTCATCTTCAAATGAAAATGGTGTGGGTATATGCGTGTAAGGGAATCCGCCAAAGTAAACTTGGTATCTGTTACTCATAAAGTTTTTACATGTTTGGACTCCAATATTATCTCGTATACATATGCACACATTACTCCTGCATAATATGCAATATGGGCTAATTCACTTTTTATCCGTTGTTATATTGTGTGTGCACTTCTGTCAGAAAACAAAGTGCTAAATTTTTATCAGATGCAACAAGGAATCCCCAATCGAAATGTTTCCATAGAGTGGGCATTTTAAATCGTTCAGCAAAATAAAGTACTAGCTACACAGTGTGCAAAAAGTCAGAAATTAAAGGTTAATTGGATGCAAAATCGTATAAACATGATATGGAGAAGAAACTATTCCAAACAAGGTAAGCATCAAGGCATGTTTGTTAATAAATTTACTCACGTACAGTTTATAGAGTTAAGTAGAACATAATATGATCATTATGAATGGGTAGCTTTAAGCATCATTATGTGAGTGTTGAGAACATCAACCGAGATAGTATGATGAACCGTCATGTGAGTCCATGAACATTTTGTATGTAAATAAACACGTTGTAGTGTATTTGCAAATGTATCTCTGCACTTTGCACCATCATAAATTGTAATATCTTAAATATTTAATATTTACATTGGTGTCGGTCGATTTTGACTGTGGAGATGGCATACATAATTGTAAATACAGTTACGGTAAACAAACAAAATTTTGTGATCTCTATTTTTGACACCGTGTATTTTTCTTATGCGTAAAATACGGTGTTACACAATTATCTACAAAAGCCTCGCATTGGTGTACTTTATTTGTTGCTCAAAGATAAATACACTTTCAGATTTGGTGCTAGATTCCCATGCGAACATTATTGCTCGGTAATAATCATTATCAATGTCAACTAAAGGAAAGGAAGGGTATACTGCCCTTAAGACAATCTTTCGGTTTCCCTTCTCTACTGGCCTACTCAACATTAAGAGAAAACACACACAAGTAAAAACGTGTAATATATTTATTCCCGAAAAAGATTCATTTCCAAAAAAAAAAAAAATTCCATGAAAAAACTGCACGTGCAGTACAGCTACGAATATCAGAGTAAATAATTTCACAATTTATGCTCAATTTTACTGTAAAAATAACCAAATTATACAAGTCTATAGTCCATACGTATACACATATCTGGTTGGTCGTTAATTTATTTTTTCAATATGTTTTTCAGCTCTTTTAACGAACCCCTCGCTCTTTGATCATGTAGTTTACTTGGTATGATCCTGGTTATATTAAAATAAACAAATAAACGATTCATAAAACCCAAGAAAAGATAAACCTGACATGCCGTATATTGCGTCATACCCACAAACACCAGCATAAACACCCAGCATGCTGGCAATAAAAGCAACATTTTATTACACAAGACATTGTATCGGTGGTGGTGTACGCATGGTATATATATATATAACATTAATCCCCTGTCCCCATACACTTTTACCTCGAGGAAATTAGTTAAAATGGAAATTGAAATGAAAAGTTGAAAAAGAGGGACGAAAGGAAAGAAAAAAAACCAGAAAGGCTCGTAATGAGGAGTTGAGTCGTCAGAAAGAGTAATGCAATATTATTATGTGAGGAGCAAACAGAGAGCTCATATAATAGTACAGACGGATAGCTCGGCTAGATAACAGCAGCGCACAGACAGGAGGGGATGTATGTAGGATGTACATATGTAAAGTGTAGGTAATTTTAAAAAGTAAGTAACAACGTGAGTCGTTTGTACGTGTACGTACGTATATAGTAAACTCATAACCTGGCATCAAACGAAGGTGAAAAAACGACCTCTGGCTGCCCCTTAAAAATTCCAAGTAAAATTGTTAAAAACCATTTTCTTTGCGTCTTCGTCGCTCACATCAGTTTGTAATAATAATAGCAGAAGGTCTTCAGGATGAGCGCACTACAACGTTCATATGTTTTTATTCCTTATACATATTTAACATGTAATGTTAATAATAAAATAATAATAATACATGCAGTGATGCATTTTACAGTAGTGAGGGATATATATACATAGTACACATGCCTACACCAAGCAATTTGTACAAAACTCCAAAAATATAAGAAACACAATTATAATTTTTCATATTCAGCGTTTCTTCAGGACACAAACTACAAACACGTACCCACCACACATTATCATCATCATCGTCATCACCAGTGTGGTGTTTTTTAAATCACTAAAGCGTGTGACTGTACACATTTAAAAATCCATGGATAATATGTCTCCCTTTCATTTCTTCCTGACATATGCTGTGATTACAAATAACTCGCAGTGAAGTTAAATGGAAAGCTGTATAGGTAAAGTTGTATTTACCACGTAGGGTGTAACTAAAAATGAACGGCCCTATAGGTGATAGCGAGGTGAGGGTATTGCATCAATGGAAACAATATCACGCATTATGTATAAGTTGCAGTAGCATTGCTACCGTAGTAGTAAGTGAAAATATATTAGGTTTTCAAAATTCAAAGGTTTTTTAAAGAAGCCAGGTTAGGCCGGTAGACAAAAGAAAAGTTTCTTCGGAATAAAAATAAGTCCCGACTTTGTATATTTTAATAGATGACTGCATTGTGCATTAAGTTAAATCAAGCTTGGCGATGATGATAAAGTAGTAGAACCTCCGCCGTGATAATATTCATCATTATGATTTCTTTCTACAACGTAGTAGGAGAACAACCTGAAGGGAAAAATTCACGCTACACACACTCTCTCCCGTGAATATAATATTAGAAGGATTACACGCCAAACGCCATTATAATATGGCTACATGATACATTCCAAATTTCTAGAGGTGATAAACAGGTTTTCGCTTGATCTTTTCTAAGCCATAGTCATCATCATCAATTGTATCACGACGACCGCAAACAGCACAAGTCTGTCTTACATGACGATACGCAACATGTTTATGTTTGTTTCTCTATAGGTAATACGTGGTTATTGACGAGTAGTGGGTGAGGAGGCCCCACTGGCCCCACAATTTCTCATTTCGCCATTTACTCAACAGCTTATTCTTTGCATTTGGTCAAAAAGCGAAGTAAAAACTGATAAGATGGGGGCAGAAGTGAATGTTGCTGCTACTATTTAATTGAGGTGGTAGCGACATCAACTCTACAACAACTACTAACTACACTACCACCATCACTGTAATGGCAAAACAGTGTGTGATTCAAAATGCATCCAAAAAGGAGTCTTTTCATCTTTGACAAGATACAATGTATGTTACGTTGTTGGTCCCATAGTCATCCCTGTATGTAGCCAGCTAAGCCATCGAAACTAGTGATCATCCGTAAACAACTGTTTTGAACCGCAAACAATTACAATTCTATTGTTGTGGTGCCATTTAATTTGTATACACAAGAACACAGGTACTAATAGAGAAGCGTATTTGTATTTATATCCTTGCAACATACGTGGTTTTTTTTCTCTCTCGCGATTGTATGTGATAGTTGTTGTAACAGTGGCTTCAGAGAATGTAGGATAAATTGTAGCGTGCATTTTTTCAGCATCAACATCAGGCAAAAATTACAATTTAATGTGTAAATATCTGTAAATATCACCAATAATGTGGTGGTGTAAAGTAAACCCTGCCGTTAATGTTGCGTTGTATGTGGTTGCACAATTTGTTAGTAGCTCTCAAATTCCAATTGAACGTTCTTGTAGCGCATTTATTTGCTTTCCAACTTTCCGAAATGAAAATTTGAATTACCCGTCAAGAATGAACAATGAAATATTCATCCCAGAGTTCTCCGTATATTCAGTGTTTCTCTGGCTGTTATCTCCAATATCTAATATCTTAGCTCAATGATAAATAGCTGCGTTGTCGCATTTTAAAACAGAAATTGTATGATTTAACAATCTAACAGGTACATAATTACGAAACACAACGACGTGATTTTAAGGTAGCGTGGTATTTTGTAAAGTATACCATGTTGCTTTTGCTTCCGATAAATAACAATTCAGCCTTTTGAAAAAATGAATGTAGTGAGGAGCAACTACAATATTAATTAGAAATTCCATTAAAATATACGGTAAGGACATGATATTACGGTAACCAAGAACAAAGTACGTTTGAAATTTTTGTAACGGCACAAATTAACGAATTAACAAGGCATGATACTGGTTGTGATGCTACTTACTGTATTTAAATTTTTTATGGCCAATACAACATTCGAGACTCACTTATATCGGTATTATATTTAGCCACCCATGAATTAGTTGGTAGTAGTGGTCAATAGTCATTGATTACGGCAAACACTGATTACGGCAACGACTATCATAAATAAGTAAATGATTGTCATTTCATGCAAATCTCGTATCTGTCATCTCAGCTAAAAAATCAAGAATGCATATTTCTCTCTCTCTCTCCCTCGTTCATTTATTCAGTTACTTTTGCTTAGCTAATAAAAATCAAAAGCTTTGCAGCGAACAACTTCTATAAAATACAAGTCAGCCCTCCCGTCGTCCTCAAAGTCAGCTATCATCGTGCGTACGTCTATTTTAGATTTATGTCTTAAAAGTCTTCTCGTTTATGTACAACCTGTAGATAAACAATGCCACGGTGCTCGAAGACTATCGATGAATAATAAAATTCGTGTCCTCTTGCAAAATTTGTTAAAATACATCTTAATGTAGTAATTCACAATTTATACTATGTCTACCTATTCTCTGTCCATTCTACATGGGTATGGTGAATTCGCGACTCGAAAGATTCAAGTCAATCTATCTATCTTCCTCTCTGCCACATAGCTAGGCCGTGTGATAATATTGAAACATACCTACATGTATAGGTATTTGTGTCTGCGACGCGCCGTGCCTAATATAAATAATAATAATATTTTATGCAGCCATATACACCATTTACTACTTACTTTACGAGCATGAACAATGAAACTGCCATTATAAATGGACTCACATTATTGGCTACACTATCAACTTATCAGACTCCTTTTGGCACATCACACAAGCACATGCTTAACACAAGAGAAAAGAATTAAAATGTTGATCACTTTAAAAAAGCTACCTCGAATGACCTTGGACATTAAATTCGCGATGACGATCAGTGTATGGCGGAGAGGTACAGAAAGGAAAAAAGTGGACCCAACAGAAAATATTTCTTTGCAAAGACCATCTTGCAAGTTTTCTATTGTGTGCTGTTCTGGTATGCTGTATTTAATTTGTAGTAATAACAATACCGATAATGTGTACAACTTTGAAATGTTACTCCAGAATATGAGTTTTTATGTCAACTTGCTAATTTTTTATATAGCGGTCTATTGCGCATAAAATGATTTATACGAATTTCATCTAGCTAAAAATGTGTACATGCACGGCAAGTAGTTCAAACTTACTTTTAACACAAGGAAAAGGCACGTCTTATGCCTGTATGGAGCCAGGAATATCAACGACGAACGAACGCCATAAAAAGATATTCGTTAATATGACATAGAAATAATGCCTACTTTGCATTTAAGACAGACTTTGGATGACATTGGTGGTCAAAATATTATTATGAATGTATGTGCGGAGCAAGTTCAGCAATAAGGGTAGGTAAGAACAGAAGTAAAAAAAAACAAAGTATATTGGCTTTTTACACTTGACATAGCAAATTGATGTTCTTACTTAAGATGTGATTCTGTCGTCATCCTACAGTTTATGAATATTTGACTCATTTTTTTCTCAGAGAAGCCACATTCATAAAACCAAACTTCAGCAGTTTGTTGGACGAAGAGTTCTGGGCTAACCTTAACGCATCATTATCATGTAAAGCATACTAGTATCTAAGCGATTATTAATGTAGCAGAAAAAATAAATACGTACATGCAATCAGCTACCTACTTCTTTGTCTTGGTATGATTCGAAGAAAAAGAGAGAAAAACTGACCGACTATTATATCTCTCCCTCACCATATAATTGTATGACTTGGTACTTCTTTTGATAGCCGTAAACAGATTCGTAGCTCTATAGAATTTTTATAAAAGATTGCGTATCCGTCTGTCCGCTGGCGGAGGTTTAAACTGAGCTCTGAGAAGTATGAATACGAATAGTCTCACCCTCACCTGACATTTTAGCACATCGTTGTTAAACTACTATCGTTAAGTTTGAAATTCAAACTTTGAATCCTTGCCTTGGTAAATGTCGTGTCAGACGGTATTCTAATATCATGTTTTTAGTCGTCGTCTAACTTTGGTTGTAAATTTTTGGCAGCAAATGCCGGCTACTTATTTATATCGCTTTTCGGTACTGGTTTATCAGTTTTACTCGACTCGTGTCTTTTCCATGATGCAATGCAGCAGGAATGCTATATGTTGAGTAAGAGAGAGAGTTTATGAAAAACTCAAGAAGAAAAACCTGTAATTGCAAAAATAGCAAAAAGGCTACAGGCGATTTAGGGGGCATTCAATTAGAA
>JAHZNB010007488.1:0-12176 GCA_027744295.1 Callyntrura guangdongensis | reverse complement strand
TTGCATTCATAGTTGCTTGCTTATATATTGCTGCCATTTGATTATTATGATTATTATTATTATTACGACGACTTATACACTTTCCTGAAGCTATATAAAATGTACATTTACTTCAACTTCATCACATTGTTGTAAAAAAGTCTTCGTGATTCTTGCATTCCAACATTGTTTTGTCTGTTGTTATTAAGCGTATATCCTTTACCTGTATTTTTTTGGATGAGCTGTGTACTATATATACGTATTACATATTATACCATGCTTCAGATGCGGTATGCATTCTCTATATACACACATTATTCGTTTTTTTATTTATTTATGATTTTTTTATTCTTACCCTTTCCTTACTTCCCCCGTCAACATCAAACAACTCATTCTTAACGTATTTTGCTTATTTGAGCACATTATATCCTATCATCAGGATGGCTGAGCCAGCAGCAGTAATGCAGTATAATGCAACAGAAAAGTAACGTCATATTATAATCAGGTTGTTGTTGATGATGATGAAGCTTGTAGTAGACAAAATATAGCATCTACAACAATGCTCGTTGTTCCTTAAAGCTTTTTTAACCATTCCTATATGACTGTGTAGGTATATATTATGTATGTATGTACATATAACACTTCTTTTATCATCAACAACAGCAGTTACGAGTTTCAGCGTCAACAATAGCCAACCTGTTACAGAGATACGAATTGACTGTACAAGCGTGTACAGAGAAAAAAAACACTAATCCAATATGTAGCCAAGTACCAACTAAATGCTCTGTGTATTATAGCTATCATCGTAAAAGACAGTTATATTCATGGTGTATTTTTTAATAAAAAAGAAAGGACTATATCTCACTTAATATACAAATAGGCACGAAAAGAGTCAATCCATCTTTATCCCCCGATGAACTGCATAGTTGGATTTTTTGGGATGGAGAGTAGTGCTAGCGCGCTTGCATTATTAAACTGGCAACAAACAACTGCTGGTGTCAATTGTTACATTTGACACTACTCCACCTTTTGTACACATTATTACTTAATGTGTGTGTATCCATCGTCCTCCTCCTCATCGCATGGACCAGTAGATAAAATAGAGAGAGAGAGGGAGAAGAGGGATAGGCGGAGAAGGACAAACAGTGTTACAATCAAAGCCAGTGTTACAACAATACTGCATTTTAACAAAGTAAGTGAAGAGATTTGAAGAAATATATACATACCATTATAACCTTCTCATTATAATTTTATTCACCTGTGCTCTCTCACTTGCACTTCTCCCATTCATCTCATCTCTGCGCTTTATTATTTTTTTGTAGTTTTACTGCTTAGGCTGAGGTGTGTTGGCGTTGGACACACATTTTTGGTGTGGTCTCTCTTTTGGTTGTGATAGTGGTTGGTGGTGGTGTTATGCATTTTTCATTGTATTTAACCTGTCTGTGGTAATTAACTACCTATAGATCACTTCACTTGCCGTTTAAAAAGAACAACGAAAAGTTTGTGTGAGAAAGGGCATGTAGGAAGCCCAACAGTGCATCATCAGTTCAGTGATCATTGTCAGAGATGGGATTTGGTTATTTAGTTAAACACACAACAGTGAATATTGAATATTGTATGGTGGTGATGATGGTTTGTTCTGGCTATTAATATAAAATACAGGTAGAGCACCTTTATCTCACCTTTTTCCAAAATGTGATTAGTAGGCACATGTCACAGTGGTGGCGTGTCCATGTTGTATCATATAGGTACTCTCCATAGTGCCGAATAAACATGATCATCATCGTCCACAGTAGAAACAGCCTCATAAACAAACGAAGAGTGATGGGAACAAGAACGATGATACAATTAGGATTTGCTGTTACGTCTCTTGTTACGCTGATGAACATTCCTTTTGGAGGAGATGAAGGTTGATATGTAGTGCAACAACAGGTAGTAGTAGTCTCGTGATGATGGTGCTATGCCAGTACTGAACAGTCTGCTTCGTCCCCGAGTGTGTGGCGTGTGTGTATGTGTGTATGGAATAATGGAATTTGGAGGAGTGCTTGGACCAAGGAGTCAAGTTTGTGGTGAGTCGTCGTCGGGATAACACCAGTCACCTGCATGCGAAGTGTGTACGACTACACGGACTCTAGAATGGACACGACACCAAAAAATAATAAAACATTGAATTGAACGAAACATTTTTTTACTGTTTTACACAATTGCGCATTTTTTGTTGGTCAGTTGAAGTGGACGTGTGTGTGTTGCCAAAAATAATTTTTTGATTAGCCCTTTGGGGATTTTTTTTGGAAAAATTGCAACAATTTTACATAAATTGCAAAGACAAAAATATATTGGCATCGAATCAGGTGGAACAAATCAATGTTTGCTAATTAGCGACAATGATTTTGTGAAAAAAAGAGATAATAAAAAAGAGAGAAAATGACGGAGTGAATCCAGCCATGGGACAACAAGAAAACGTCATCATCAACTTAAGATTCGACGTGAATGCAAAGTGCCATTGTTCCAATTCTTCTCACTTTCAAATTTTACAACATCATCGACCTCATACTACACCACATCGACGGACAAGGTTTCAAGTGAAGTGAGGAGACGACGAAACAACGAGAATAAATAAAAATATCCAATTGAAAAATTGTAAAAATAGCAGCGGGAGGGAGAGAACACGAGAAGGTAAAAATAGTAGTAGTAGTCGTAGTAGTACTAGTAGAAATAATAATAATGATCGTATAATAAACGCATTCATGAGATTTTTCATCCTTGGGTTTCAGTTTTTTTGTCATATATAAAATATGTATTTCTATTGATTTGCTATACTTCACGTCTTTTCTGGTTACTTGTTTACTATTACCGCGTAATATTCTTGTGTGTGCATTGCATACGAACAATGAACGAAATATGTACATACGAAATATTTTCAATGCCAAAAGTCCATAAGGCACACTCTACCAAAAGACTTTGTTGTTCGGCTACTACCTGTTGTGTCTGTATAAGCAGCATTATCATTTTGCATTACCACTCCACATCATCCGCAGAACCTATACCAATGCACCTGGATATCATTATAGACGACGACGATGATGATTACGACGATGACGATGATAATCATGAAGGAATTTTTGTGATGAGTTCATTCTTCGACGCGTGACGTGATCCATTCGATTCCAATGCTAAGCTCCTTAGCAGAGATGGTAAATAGGGATGGCGCGATACTTAGGTTTAGTCTTTGCTAGTAGCTGTTGGCGTCGGCTGCGTGCATGCATACTATACAGTTTAGGTATATACACGTCTTCTTAAAAGATTGGCATTCGGCATCATTGAGATGCCTACATTGTCGTATATCACCGCTGTCATCGTCATTTGCTCAAAAATACGGCATAAAAAAGAAGGATTATACAGCTTTTTAGCCGTTTTGAAGGAAAAATGACGTTTCAGTGATAGAATACAATTTTTTTTCTCTCATAAGGCTATTATGTCTAGTGAAGTGAAGATGTTCTCTGCAAGTTAAAGATGATGACACGATCATTATCTTCTTCAGTGGAGACATATAATATTTATTACTAGAGGAGGCGCATCTTCATCTATCTTCTTGTTTTCTTATGTTGAGGTCCTTGATGCTGAAATCAAGAGGAAGTCGTTTTGTCTCCGTCTCTCTCTACCCTTATCGCAGACACACACACACACATACCCAGAAATAGGAATTTTTATGTGTTGCGTAGTCACTGTTCCTTGTAATAAAACGAGCATTCTTTTTCCCTCTCTGGTGGGCACATAGGGTACAAGTAGAAACAGTACAGCTAAATAATCTATAAAAATTTTCAGTGGTACGTTACAAAAAGATATAAAAAATTACTATTAGTACTATTACATTTTTGCTATTTCCCTGTCATTCCTGTTGAGACGTGACAAACAGGAGAGTCTCATCAACATTATATAGCCATCATCATAACTTATAAAGACAAAAAACGAAGATAATAGTAATTTTCGTTGGCGATGCCTCTGCCTCAACTGCTGCTTCTTCTTTTGCAGTAGCACGACGAAACAGCCACTACCAACGGTGGTGCTCTTTTAAAAAAGTAACAACGCCAGCACAGGAAACAGTAATAAAAAATGTGTAATTTAGTCTGGTTGTGTGCTGTTGTGTAACCCTCCGAGAAAAAGTAATTTAATTTTTTTTGTCATTTATATTTGCAGCGGTGTTTTTCGTACTAAAATCACAGAGAGTGCAATCACGAAGAAACGCCATGATGACGGTGATGATATGACAGAGGTATATACTTTATGTGTTCACAAAACAACGCCAGAAACAGGAAGTAAATGAAGCGCCATCAGCATCATCGTCGTCATTACTTATCAACAGCCCCATCATTTTGAAAGAAAAATATTACCGAATTTTTTTCCGACAAGCCCCCACAAGAAAACACGAGATTTCTCCTTGCCCTCCGACAGAAACTCGAAAAGCAAGACCGAGCTAATTACTATATTTTTCTGGGCCAGTTTTGTCAAACGTAAAAAAGTAACTGGCCTTCACCAAAAATAATAGTTATTCGCAGACGCTGCTGTTGGAATACCTAAGACGGGTAACTATCAGAAAAGAGGGGGAGATGTGAAGCCCATAAAAAATTACCTATTCAAACTGGCCTTTCATTTTATCCATTTTTGTTCAAGAGTGAATGTAAAAAACGGTGTAAAGTGATAAAAAAGAAAAAAGTATTGAAACAAGTGAGCAAGTGAGTTTTTCATATTTCATTTGTCTCCTTTTGTTGGTCAGTCGTCGTGTTACAAAAATAAAAGCGAGTGCAATATAATAGTGAAGACAGGAATAGGATAGCTCCATAAAACTCCACTGTACTCAATAAACTACCCATTCCATTCTAAACTTCACACGAACGGAACCGTATTTGGAGAAGCCAACTTGTAACATTTTTTTTCTCCTCTCAAACTTGCTCGCATCTTGGTTGGAAAAAGCCCCTGCGCTTGTAACAAGCAAAGTGCAAACAATCACCACTTCTTGAGCTTATTTTTTCACTGTTTTTGCTTGTCCACTATATCATCACCGCCCACGCGTGTGTACTCTTCACTCCACACGGCTCCACAAATAAAAGCCGTGTTGCCGTTTTTAGGAGTCAAGACCAGTTTTTGAAGTTGTGAATGTGAATCGAGAAAAATTTCCGGAACCGCCCGCTCCCTACTGCCATCGTTCTTTGGAAAAATTACTATTCAACGTGAATGTATGACGAAGAAGATCAAGATTTGACGAAGAAGCCCATTTTCTGTAATTTTTGGTGGTGGTTTGTGTTCTCGTCTTTGTAACATATCAACTCGAGAGGAGTATAAAAGAAGCAGTAAAAAAAGAAGTATCATCAAGGAGATCACACACACACTCAAAACTTTTTTTGTGCTGACCTTGACTTTCAGAGTCAGAGTCTAGTTGAGTAGAGAGTACATCGCGCATATAAATAGCGTAGGATTACCAAAAATAACAAAGTAGGAGGATCCTTAATTTATTTTTACGGTAAGTGTAATCATAATAGCTTTTAAAATTTGATATGATGATACGACATGTTGTTTTATAGGATCTACCTTCCTTTTTCATAAGATGTCAGCTACAATCATCATTCATCGTTAATCTTTTTTCGTTGTTCGGATCGGTGCTTCACACATTATCATATATACCTGACCATAATAAAAGTGGCATTTCATTTCGCATAAAAAACGAAGGATAACAATCCTTGCCCGCACACAGCAGTCGTACCAGCTAATAAGCAGCAGCATATCGCATCGGCGGTTTGTAATTAAGCTCTCAAAAAAGCGTGTCGTTCTGCTGTTCAACAAGCAAACCCTCTCTAAGCTCGCTTAATGAAACAGATTGCTGCAGCAGGCAGAGGACGTGCCTTATTCTCTCCATTTAATTAGCCAAATTTGAAAACGATGAGCATCAGACATGACATCATGTTGGGTTTAATTAATTATCTCCAACAGAGAAGCACAAAAATTGAGCAAAAAATGACAGAAAATTTTCTGCAGATTCACTCAACTCAAAATTATCGGATTGAATGAGTCACTGTTTTTTTTTTAAAAAAAAAAGTGCATAGAGATTGAGAGGAGGGGAGGAGGAATAAATGAGAAATTGTAGGATCGAGTGACCAAATTAAATGAAATTTCTTTTTTATGCTGGATTGCATACCGAAAGAAAAAACAAACAATGCCAATTTGTCTCTGTAAAAGATTATCATGATGAGCATATCGCAGAGTACACCCTATGTTGCCTGACTGATTGTTATTTTGTAGAAAAAAGATTCACGATATTGGTAGAAGCGAAACATTGATTATTATTATGCATTTGAATAGATAGGTACAATAAAAGTGGATTTGTATAAATATTCATTTACTACATTTTAGTCGCTCATTTACAAATTTTAGCAATAATAAGCCGCGTGTGTGTCTTTAAGGAGGATCGTTAGGTTGGTTCGGAGGAGAATACAACGTAAAAGAGACTTATTATTACGATCTGCGCGACTACACGGACTTGTGGACTTACATGGTCACCACTACTATAAAAGTCGAGACTTGTTCATGATTATGAGAGCGATATGGTGGTGGTTCCTTGAAGAAAAAAAATTGGATGCATGGATACGTAGTAGTATTCTTTTTTTGTAGTAGTGACTCTCTACGCAGAAGAGCAGATGACATGACACATGATGATGGCACAAATCTTTGTACTTTTTATGGCATTACGTGTGGATGCTCAAATACTGAAAACATGTTGGTTTTGTATAACGTAAAAGTGAGTAATGTGTCTAGTGTCTAGGTAATTTTATATTCCGAAAGCCTGCACATTTTATGCAAATTATCTCCATATCGCCTACACTCATTTTTGTTCCTTTCTCACACACAAGACAAGACACCTTCGCCAAAAAACTCAAACCACAGTTTAAAATGTCTCACACTGACGCACTCATGTGCGCACAAACACACAACAAGTCAAGATACCAATCTCTCACACATTTATCATCGTCACCTGTTTGAACCTTGCCTTGCACAACCTTCTTTCAAGTACGAAACGCACATTTTTCAAAAAAAAGTATAAAAAATAAATTGGGTGACATGTCGAATGGGGATGAGATGATGCTCTTCAAAAACGAGGAACCTAACCTACACATATTTTTTGTGAATAAAAGTGCAAATATATTTTTAATGTGTGATGCCGACTACCGATTCGTGTGATGATTACAAGGATCGTGTTGTCGCGTATCGCCTTTCTTTGCTAAAATGCAAAATGCACTCTGTTTTTTGTCAGGTGTAAGATTTATCATTATGTCTCGTTCAACGTTCTTAAACTGCCGCTCTGCATGCTCACTGCGTCTTCTTCCTTATCTTTTCACGGATGAGAATTTAATGAGATGACAATCAGGTTTTATCGAAAAAATTCACATACATGAGAACTAATTATATCTTGTACCTACAATGATAACGAACCTGCAGCAACGACCATATTATAACGACAAGATAACATTCACATTCATGTATCTAATACCCATGTACACACATACGTGTGTTGTGTCAATCAAGTTATACCGACTGGGAAGTGAAAAAGTGTCTTTTGCTTTGTCATTGTCACCATAATCATCGCCATCCCTAATCCTCATCCCATCTTTGTCCTCGTCATCGTCATCCTCATTGTCATCTCCGATTTAAAAATGATAATACCTAATCGTGCATAGGTATAATTCATGGCTTGTTATTCTTACACATTGTTCACTCACAACTCACAGCCAAATTATGCTTTTATACTAAGCATATTACACATGTGACAATGTACTGACAACAGCGAACAAGTAGCCCACTTGATCAACTTTTATTCTTGAAATTATCCTCCCCCGACAGTAATTATTACTGTATTTAAAACTGATTAAAGTCCAATGGCCATGCAATTTACAATTTTGTATGCAAAACTACACCTGACCATGTCACGAAATATGATGTCATCTTGCGTATAAAAACTACTGTTGCTGGAAGATGAAATTTCATTCCATGCTATCCAAAAAATGAGCTATTACTCATCTTATCATAAGATCAATATCAGGATGCTACTCTCTTCTTGACGTAGCCACTTATGGAGCTATATAAATTCATCAAAAATGCAAAGTTGTCGTGTAAAAGAAGAAAAAATCCTACCCGCACGCATATAGGTACTATATGCATATTATATTAGCATCACATCGTAATATCTTTGTCACACACGTCATCATAAAAATGTTATTGTATAAGCTAGCGACGAGTAAAAAACGCGGAAAAAATTGCTCCATCGGATCATCATTTTTAATCATGATCATCACCATCGTGATCACAAAAATGCAAAAATCTTGCGCGATGTGATATGATTGCTTCTTCATTCAACTCGCAGCGAAACAGAAGTAATATATCACACATCTCGAAAACCCAAACGAGTCATGGCATTCGAGGTATGCGAGTCATGATTGGACTCCTGTGATATGCTATCGTGTAGTACACTAGTACGTTCTACTTTAGTTTGCTGGTGTGTTCTTAATAAGATTTTTGTGGTTTTCCTTTAAAATTTGGCAATAGCAATATGAAGAGAAAAATGTGTGTGTAATATGCAAAGATGAGTTTGCATCGTGAACATAGATCAGTATATCCGGGGACAGAATGACAACCAACAAAATTTACCCGATTCACAAAAGTTAAAGGTGTAAATACACTTGGCAACTGAAAGTACAAATATTGCAATTGTGAGTGTGCTATGACAACTGGATTAAAAGATGCGGTAGATCGTTGTAGAACCAACTTTCAACAAAATGTATTTGCACGAATTTGGAGTTATGATTGCAGCAGACATTGGCATATAATGGACAATTCGTATGGTAGCCAAAAGTGACACAAATTTGTATACATGGGTGGGGAGATTGTACTACAGCTATAGCTAAACAAGCGAAAGCTTTATCTTATCAAGAGAAGCCGTATATAGTTGGCAAATTGTCAGTTGCCACTCTCTCCGATAAGCGCAGCCAGGTATAAAGGCAGTTAATATACTTACGTAAGGAAATAATGAAAGTATCAAAGAAAGGTTCTCTTTTTAGTTGAAAACTCAATGAAAGAAATGGTTTTATTCTTTCACATGCATCGTCATGTAATGTTCACATAATAAAATAACATCCTTACCTGCCAGTCAAACAGATAAGTACACTATTAAAATTTACTTGATTTCTTCAGAAAAGTTCATGCTGCTGTAGACGATGATTATGAGACGCTTCTTTGCTCTCCACCACCACCCCATCCCATCCTCATCATTTTAATCTTACCCGTTTTCTGCTTCGTTCCGCGTTCCGCATCTCTCACAATCTGTGCGGAAAGGAAGGGTATAAATGTGCTTGTGTTGTTGTTGATGATGATGTTGGCTCCATACTGTGAATAGATGAAAAAGAATATGATCTCATGCAAAAAACCCTCTTTTTCATCAAACCAAACAATCTCTGAATTTTTTATAAGCACTTTGAAGCAGCATCAAGATAGGAAAAAGAAAAAAAAATGAAATGAGAAGACGAACGATGCTGTCATTTTATTGTTGCACCATTTTAAGTTCAAAAACATGTACAAAATAATATATACCTTTTAAGCTCGTCTCAAACGTTGCCGTCTTAAAAGGAAGCGTAATGTAAAAGGAAAAAGGGAAAGAAATTATTATTATTCGCGTTTGTGAATATATATGTTTATATATACTACAATTTCATATAGAAATTCTGAAAATGCGCAAAAAACGAGAAAAATTTGAGATTTACGTACACATTATGGAGCAGCAGCCAACACACAGGATGCACGAACGTTTATTACAAATTACAAATTAAAGTGGAGCCAGCCAGCGAAAATTATTCCGACAGAACAAGAACAAGTTTTAGGGAAACGTATATTATGTACGTCCTATTTGTTCAACGTGGGGGCAGGGAGAGAGAAACATAGGAACATCATAATTTTAACAGTTTTTACGTCCATCCTCTTCTCTTGTAGTAATATATAGCCATTAACCTTGAAATCCAGCATGTCACGAGCGAGCGTAGTCGTTAAAAATATTTTTAATGTATAGGATTTGCATTGCATTTAAAGAGTCGCAGTAAGAAGCCCAAGAAAAGGACGAGAAGGATGCGCATGACGAATATACCACGAGAGAGAACTTGATGGACAGATAGACCTTCAGAAAGCTATGATGGCACTTTTTAGTTGTTTTATGATAAGGAGGAAGATGACCATTCATCATTCTAGTGAAGCTTATTACTTTTTGTTTTGTTGCTGTGTGGTTGTTGTTCTACCCTCAAAGAATGTGTGTGTATACTCGCTTTTGATGGGTTTTCATGACTTGGACATGGCTAATCAAGAAACGGTAATAATAGTGTGTGTATCTGCTGCTCAAATGAGACGGTAAACGGAGATTGCATTTTTTTTCAAAATTTTATGTTGGTGTGTGCTCACTTGTTTGCCTGGTTACATGGTATATAAGAGAGACAAAGGCGGATATTATTATTGTAGAAAGAAAAATACATCATCATCATCATCCATCAATGCTGCGCATCAGCGGGATCGTCGTCGTCAAACGTGCGTTCACTTTGCTCATCATTATCATCATCGGTTTTGTTCTGTATTGATGTACTGATGTACCACGTACTGTTTGCCAAAAACTTAAACTTGACGATGATGACCTTTACATTTTTTGTTTTCAAAAAGTGCATCGTAAATTTTACCTGAGGAAAAGTGGCCTGTACAAGGTGTAGTCCATACCCTAAAAATGTACTTTCGTGTAAGCATCTATACATTCAGATATGAGCTTATTTCCTGATTCGGTAAATCTCTTTAGAAGGTGTCGTGTTCTTGTTATGTCGTTCTTGTTGCAAGAGAGAGAGAGAGAGAGAGAGAGAACACAATGCATCATGCATCATCACAATACAGGTTCATCGCTGTCCGATGAAAAATACAAAATATCCTTCTTCTTGTTCTGAGTAATCTAATACTTACATGCACGACAAGGAATTCGAGGTAAGTCCGGTCGTTGTTCTTTTTTGCCACAAAAAAGAGTAGGGAAAAAAACTTAACATGACCACTGTTGACTGTGATCATCATTTAATATCTTACATACCTTATGAAACTGGTAAAAAATGGTCAAAATGGATCTCTACCGTTCACTTTTTCTCCTTACCACTTTTTACAAAGAAGTCGAAAAAAGGAGGCGGATTTAATGAATTGGTTATTACACTTTTAAAAATCCGTTTTTTTTTGTTTTCTCGAGTAATTTGCATATTTAGAGAGGGAGTCTTTCGCACCTTTTGTGTTTGTGTACAAATGCATGTCATTTCATGCTGTATTAGGTTCACGTGCATTTTTGCACTAATAAGCTGTTCAAAAGTGAGCAATATCAGGGAGCCAAAGTGGTAGTGGCCACATAACAGCACCATCACCTGCTTTTGCCTATCTTTTTAGGCTCTCAGGCAGCATCAACAGAGACAAAGTCCAAAAAACAGAGAAGAAAAAGTTGACATGAGCAATAAAAATGTTTAAAACCGCTATATATATAGTGCATAGTGCATAGTACGGAGTTTCTTTTTTTCTCTCCTTTTCTTTATCTGTCTTGTCTGGTTGCATTCCTATATAAGCCAGACCACTTGACAAGATCATCATGGCAGGACATCTCCTTCCCTCTCTCCGACAGCCACGGCTATTGTTGTTGATGTTGTTGTTGTATCTCTTCGTCTCGGTTGTTAAAAAAGTAAACGTGGTTTTTGTGGTTTCTCTCTAGTTTTGGTGTCATTATTGCTGCTATTTCTGCTGACTAGTATGTACAGAGTACAGTTCTATGAATGTGGGTTTTGACTGGTGCGGTACATGTTGCATGGGGTTTTCTGGTGGTGATGTGGTGAAAACCTGGTTGTATTTTTACGACAATGGCTCACTTTATTGTCCGTTCCATTGCATAACCCATTTTGGGAGTAAATATTGCTAAAATAGTCTTTGGTATCATCACCGCCGCTAAAAGCCCTTGTATACGTGTGTGGAAAACGAACACCACACACGCACACCTTTACATGCATGTACACAACAAGAAGTAAAATAAAAAAAATCTGTTTTACAATTCAGCAATGGTTTCTGTCTGACAATTTTTTAAGTCTCCGTTCTAAAAGCCGAGGGTT